>NW_019060254.1:547972-563521 GCF_000696155.1 Zootermopsis nevadensis
GGCATAATATAGAGTATCTTTGGACAAAGTCATTTGTATTTTATAAATTAAGTAGATATACTTCTAATAAATTCCAAAACCTTCAAAATGTCTTATCCTTTTTCCGTTTCTTAGGTCTTCCAAAGAACCCGTCCAAGTCTGATTCCCTGTGTAACATTTCATAATACCTTGGCATTTTGACCTTCTAAAATCCTCTCATTTATCCTTTACCCGGATAAATTCTTTAAATTCTTGGGGTTTTATAAACATTATTTATTTAAAAATCAAGTCACATTTACTTATACGGAGTGCACTGAATTCAAATACGAAAACGGATGTTTCACCACGGGTACTAACAGTCACTTACATGGTTTCACTATAGGATATAATCAAAACCTTTAATTAAAACCTAATTAATCATGAATGTGCATTGTGACAGATTGTCATTTGCTTTTTGTTGATAGGTCTGAAGCTTGTGCGTTCTGTTCACATTAGCTAAATCCCCTTTTATTCAACATTTTCGACGGTAATCTCCATTATCCCTCTCTCCTGTCCCTGTCCGAATTTAGGGACATTTGTCGAACACCAAAAACTCTCGTGATAATGTTTAGAACGGTACAGAAAGGCATACCATTATCAATCCCTCACTCTATCCCATATGCATTTTCTGATCAACATTATTTTAAAACGTTTAAAACAAACGCATAAACTCAAAATTTCAAATTCATATGAATGACTGTTTTTGCGAGCTTCGACTTTTTAGGGTTAATAGTGTACCTTAAAACAAATCTTGACTCCTTATATGAACGTTTGATTCACGAGTCATCGCATTAACGCATTTGGAAACGTCAACCTCTCCCCGTTTTTCAGTATTCTGGTTTCGTCTTATGACCTGTACGACAATTCTGACCAATCAGTTCCTTGCCATATATATATATATATATATATATATATACGCTTTCATCGCACTTAGTTTTTTGCTCAGTCTCTGAGACTGCCTTTGCCTGGTTTCGGAAGGGAAAAAATAGTTTTTATTAATAAATTAACTATATACGTTCATGTAATTTTCAAAATATGGGCACTTGTTCTTGTAATTGTTTCCTAAAACGAGTCAAATTGTAAGGCGGGTGGCATAATTTTCACCCCGCGATGAGGTAATCGCCATGTATGTACAAGTAATCTCTTGGGATGCAAGTGGGTTTATCTTGGCACATACATTCTGTATTTTTGTAGTAACGTCATGAGCTGGACAACGCGACTCTGCTCTCCCGCACCTCAGGGGGCAGATGGAACTGTCATTCATACGTCACCCCCATGACGCGCTAGCTTCCTGTGGTGTTCAAACCGAGGGGCGAGACCCCCGCGTGCACACGGTAAACCAAAGAGTACATCTCTGAACGGACTGTTTCCTATGGACCGCGAAAGCATTGTGACCAGACCGCTCATTGTAATACTGAATGCAGGTGAACGGTTTCGATTCACTGACTTCACAAGTTTCGTAATTTGAAGCTTTCGATATTATGGTACATCAAGGGAGAATACAGTGTACATCGATCCCCACAATAAAGAAGTAAAACACAAAGCTGTGACAGTTTATCTGAAAAATGAAAGTATTTTTTATGCTGTTTACCGTTCATGTGGTCTGTGTGTATGTAATAAAATAGTTGGGAAATACGTGCTTGCATTGTTCATAATGTGTTTTATACACTCAGCTTCATGCAAGGTTTCATTAGTTAAATAAAGGCTATGAATAAACTGTTTTTTGTAATTAATACTTAAAACGTGGTTGTAATATTTTTTGAACTTATTACATATTCCATAGAAACTGTGAAAGTTAATTACGTTTTCAGAATGCTTCTCCCGGTAGTTTGTTACAGCGCGAATTCATGTTTCAGCAGTATAATATTTTTACCGGTGTCTTTAATATATAATATCATTATTTGACATTGGGCTCAGTAGCCCAAAGCTGCTACATATAAAATTAAGAATGAGCATGCGCGTATGCACTCACTCACAGTGAACACTAATTATTTAATTCTTTCGATTTACGCTTTGTTTTCATGCCACAGTGATGATTATGATGATGATTGACACTCACTTCCATCTTGTACCGACTTTAAGAATGGTTGGAGCTGTGTCCCTACTTTCCCACACACTGCATGTCGAGGTGCTTGGTTAAGGCACCAAGGACAACTTTAGCTTTTTAAACTGCATAATGAACTAGTTTTCTAGCTTTGAATTGTGAATTGAATCAAATACACTTCGTGCTATGAATTACTAGTAAATTACCCGTCTGGAATGACGGCAAAATCTGAAGTAGTAAATACAGCCATAAATAATTTCCCATAAGGCCCGAAATCTCATAATAGCATTGGAATGGCAACGGTCATAACATTAGACAAAGTGCAAATAGTGTTTTTTTTTTAAAAATGGCCACTAACCAACCAACAAACACTTGCCTGTTATATAGACAGATTTTGTATTTTTGTGGCAAATAGTGTTTCTGTTCATAATTGAATTTCACGAGTACCGTTGTTAATTAATGGCATGTGGGTCATCTCTTTTGAAGTCAAACAGGCCTAAATCACAACTGAAACACAGAATTGCATATAGCAAGAACAACTACATATTTACATTCCAGGAATTACCTCTTCGTTCCCCTTTATTTTAATTTACTTTTCTACCTTTGTATGAGCCGGGATAGCTCGGTCAGTATAGTAACTGACTATGGGTCGATCGAAGTTCGATCCACGACAGGGGCAGAGGATTTTCCTTTATCCTCTGCGTCCGGACCGGCTCTGGGGCCCACCCAGCCTCCTGTGCCATGGGGGGTAAAGCATAGTCTGGGCGTGATACTGACCACTCATCCCCATCTATTGTCTAGGTTGAGAATGAGTAGGCGCTATAGCAAATCTCCCCTGTGCGCCTACGTGGCGCGTAACGGGATGGCTTTATTTTTTTCCTATATTTTTTTCAATAAGTTGTAAAAACTATTTTTGCAACTTTGTTGTTGTCCGAAAAAGATAGCGGCTTTAAACACTTTGTCTCTTTATAGAGCTTTAACATATTTTCTCTCAACAGTGATGGTTGGATTGGTAAGCTCTTAAAATGCTCCATAACTCTGTAAAAAAAACAATTACAGTCCATGTACGCGTTAGATAATGGAGACAATATTTGAAAGTTAAGTCCACTAAAATAAGTCTCTTTCCAATGCACGGAATCCCTTGGCTTGCACATCATGACACATCTCTGAGTCCGTAACATTTAGACCATCATCTCTGCTCCTTGTTATTGTGTTTTCAGTCAAAACGCTTCAGAAAAGTGTTCACTGTACTGGAATGGAGATTTGGACGGATTAAGTTCAAGCTACTTTATGAATTTTATATGCTGCAAATTACACAATGCATGTAGTAAATATTTATAGCGAACAGACGGTTTTCAAATACGAAATCTTTACACAATGAAGTAAAGAACTGTAACTTTATTTCTCAATTCGAAGTAGAGCACGTTACTGGGACAGTAAATGGATTTGATGTGAAGTACATTTCAAAATTTCCTATAGGACCACAGAAAAGAAATTATACAGTAAATCTAAATATGTCATAGCACTGCCCTGCCAGCCAGTTAATTCATACTTGCGAGATGATACAATTTATCTAATGAAGAAATGTCCATACATTTTTACCTCGCTCTTACGTTGGTTACCAAACCTTCCGGTCCTCAACCCCAAATATATGCTCACTTTCGCGGTTTAAAGAACGTCTATATACCTATATATTTGGGTGACCTTTACTTCCTAACGAAGAACCCTCAGCGATCCGAAGGTAAGGAAGCACTGGGAACATAGAGGCATATGTGGGAAAATAATATTAAAATGGATCTCAGGGATATAGGGGAGAGTGTAAACTACATTCATCTCACTCAGGATGGAAGCAGCTAGCGGGAAGTTGTGAGCACGACACTGAACCTTCGGAATTTTTGGTTTACCCGAGCGAATGTTAGCTTCTTAAGAAGGCCTGTTTTCCATGGAACGAGTACGATATTTGTGACAATTATTCTGTTGTTGGTAAATTATTCACCACATTCTCCGCGCTATCTTTGGCAGGTACGGTCGTAGATTCTCTAACCGTTAGCTTACCGAGCTCTTTCTCTGACTGACTTCTGTTTAATGCAATTTAAATGCTCAACAAAAGCCCAGCATATGGGTCTCTAGTATGTTAAAGGAATCCCAGTCGGAGCATGGTCGTGTATCCGCGTTATTCTGTGTTTTGTTGTTCTGTCTAGGGAGAAGTCTTGTGAGGGACCGATTCCCCTGTCAGTGGAGTCCTGCAGACTGTCTTATGGTTGTATAGCCTCAGAATCAGTTCTGATTCGGAAGAGGCCAGAGGATCTAGTCTTTGGTAGCTGAAGAAGTTAAATTACCCATACATTTCGAAGTCATTCAACCGTTCTTCCCTCGTCCCCAGTATTTGCCTTCGTCCAGCTCCTTGGAGTGTGCTTATTTGCCGGATGTTTTCGGCTCGGCTTGTACTGTTCATTGCAATGGATTACGTCGTGCCGCAAGTTAAACACTATGGTTAGCAGGCACATGTCGTGTGGGTGGAGTGGCGTTGTTGAGAAATGGATTTGCTCTGCGGGTGGTATTCTGTGATCTATAGTTGACGTAAACAACTGAAGTTCTCTGGAGCAGAACTCTTGTCTTTTTCACCCAACAGTTGCTACAAGACTGAATGTTTTCTATTTCTTGTCCAGTGATTGCTATCTTTGAATTTAGTATGTAAAACGCCAGATCAACAACGAGCGTGGTGAACAAATTCAATAAATTCCATACTTCAGCCAGTTTAATTATTATTATTATTATTAGAATTGAATTGAATAATTGTCGTCGTTATCGTCGCCACTATACGAATATTTTAAATTTGCTTATTTTAAGTAAAGGAAGAGAACATGGTGCTATTGACGTCAAGGCTTACCAGTTAAATATTACCTTGAAAATATCTCAGTTTTATAAAGTGATGGCAGTTTTCGTATGAACGTGATAATTGGCTCAAGAATTGAATTCTGAGCATAAATAAGAAACGAGACTTCTAAAGATATCAATATATATCCGAGTAGATAAAATTAAAGATGAAGATATGTGGAAATAATTAAAAATTTATTAATTTAATGGAAGAACATATGAAGATAAAATTGGTTGACTAAGTCTATTAGAGACGCAGCGACTCCAACACGTACTTTCCCGTCGAATTCAGCTTTTTATTCTTATACGACCTCAGTTGTCCTCTGTTCACAAGTGAGAACAATTCCACGTTCACGTTGTCCATAATTAAGGAACGAGCTGATTGAGAATTTCACACTTCTGTTATTTAAATTTTGTTTTATTTTTGGTCGCTTTATATAATTGTACCAATTGATGATGTGTTCTATAGCGTCAATTATATTGAGCTGGCAAATCGGCGGAAAGAAAAATCAATCCCCTAATACACTTTCGATTGCGATAAACTACACATGTACTGAACTGGTTACGAACCCTGGTATTCTTGATGTGCTATGCATGCGCTACGCGGGACGATGAATTCTTGCTAGCGGATGTGAATCGTTGTTAACAAATTCAATTTGAATACCCGTTTCGGAAGTCTTCTTCTCAGGCGAATGAAAAATTCTACCTTTCTATAGACTCAGTAGTCAAGGTGCTTAGCGTCGCAAATTTCTCAAACGAAAAAGATGACTAGCGTATCTAATTGCAGGGACATTTCTTGTTGTTGAGTTATGGTCCGACTTGCTACTGAACATCAAGAAAGCGGTAGTAAGCTTTAGCACTGATGAATGCGCTGCACGCTCGCCTCTTAGTCACAGCGATCAGTATTAAGGAGGGTCCTGACTGTCGGTACGTCTGAGGACATGAAAACATAGTGTTCTTTCAGGATGTCTAATATTATTCTTCAGTTACCGCTTTTTTTATATTTCTGTGGTATTCCGATACGAAACGCGCAACGAACATTGGCTTGTCATTAATTCTTACTTAGATGCAAAGATAGGTGAATCTTGATTGAAAGAGATGGATAGATGTACCGATTCTGGTCTGTGTGTAAAAGAGAAACATGCACACCGTAATGGACCTACTGTTCGCCTATTTTTCGCCAAAAAGATTATTCAGTTTATTAAATACGTAATACGTCTATGAATACGCCTATATACTTTAATTTTGATTAATATTCTTCATACACACGATTTACATGTATTGTTTATCTGGAAGCATATATTAGTGTCACTTTGAAGATCCTGTGTATTTTTATGTTGTAATGAAATTTTCAACTTATCCTTAATTCTGTACCTTTGTTACTTAAGGCCAGTCCCAGTGACGTTGTTACAGACTAGCTTCAGACAGATTCTACAATTAATTTTATTCAATCTGAAACCACATGCTGTGTTTCCGCTTAAGTAAATTTGGATTAAACGTTTAAAATTTATTAAAGGTTGAGGGAATACCGAAGTAATTCCAGCATTTAACAAATCTGTTATGGCGCGCGAAACAAACCATGAAAAAGGTTCACTCCTTTTGTTTCCATTTTTATTACGCCATTGCATCATTCTAAGCTGAAAACCATTTCTTAAATCAAACTTTTACTTGTTGTTACGTGATTCATCCCAGGAACATCGTTATTGTGTCCCTCCAAAATATTTTACTAATCACTGATGCGTAACCTTGGACTGCATCCAATCCACATGCACCAACTAATGAAGTTTTCCATGGTGCACGATTTGAGTTCAGAAGCTAAACATTACTCAATCCGTCAAGAAATTCTCCGTCTTTTATGGAACCTGAAGATTATTTATCCTGTTTATGAAGGCCCCCCCCAAATTGGACAGTATCCTGAGTCACTTCAATCCAGTTTCTCCAATTTGGGATATTTAACAGTAATTTTTGAACTGTGATTGCTAGATATTTGGCGTAGAATATTAGTAGTACGAGATTACTAATGACGAATCGGAAAGTATGTGAATAGAAAGGTTGTAGGTTACTTAAGATAGCATCTCAGTGGTTTTCTTATGCTTTGAGAGAGGCCGCAGAAAATCTGAGACAGAAGAACCGACGTCTAGGTCGGGATTCGAATCCGGGACCACCCGAATACGAAGCAGGAACGATAATTAATACACAGCAACTTTCGACTCATGTTTCCGTTTTTCACCTACTAAAAGAAGGTTTTCCACGACGCCTTCTCACCTGAGGCACCTGAATCAAGATGCTGTTCGTATCTGATTTCTCAGAGCCCCATCCTTCCCGTATTCATTAACGAACGCTTCGTAACATTCTTTGTCGTGCGTGGTTCACGGTGAGATTCTATCTGTGTTTATGAGACGGCAGTCTGCAGATTTGGACGCAACCGTTGATGCAAGCATTGCATGACGGATGAAAACCGAAGAAGCAAGCATTTATATGGAAGGTCGTGGATCACTACTTGTGTATTGTCTTCAGATTTATGTTTCTGCCATTTCTAAAATGGTTGTGGCAGGTAAAAAGGGATCCCCAAGAAGAAACTCGCTTGTCCTTACCATAGAACGTAGTTCGAGTGTTGCTAATTGGTGAAACCTTGACTCAGTGGCCACACCGAGCTCAGCAAATACGGTTCACGGCTGTGCACTGGGGGTACTGACGTTTTGCCTGTTCCGATGACTCGATCGGATCAATATCCAAAACTTATCGCACGATTCCTAGCTGTTTCAGTCAGTCGATTAGCACATCAACCCTTCCAAGCTTAGTGGTAAATATCTGTCCCATCTGCACGTTTTATGTTTCTTATGATTCTCAGTGTAAACAGCAAATACTTTAACATGGACGTCGTTTTCCTAGTCGCGATTGTGGAATATATATCTGATTCGAACAGACGCTTAGCAAATTAACACGATTAACGTTAAAGCACGTCGTGATTTGATCATGTTCCTTGTTCCATTCTACATCCACCTCTACTGGACTGCGCTCAGTATTCCACTTCAAAGCGGAGAATTTAATTGAGCATTCAGATTGCATTCCGTGCAGTGTGCTTAGGTCGACTTGCCCCATGATTTGTTCTCTTTGTCGGTTCTACGGTCTTACACATCAGAATCCAATACGAATAGGAAACTCTAGAAGCTTTCCAGCTCTTCATAATGAGATACAAACTATGAGCCAAATTTTCACGTCCATAAAAGTTATTGATTTGTAAATGTAGAAGTGTGAAACTGCGAGGTAGCATAATGTGTCCGCGACGTTTCGTTCATCAATTTTACTCGCATTTTTCCTAAGGAGTTTTGTTCAGCTCCCATCTTGCCAACAACAACTAAAACTTCATCATTTGCATACATGTTATGTTATTACTATATAACTTGTAATTATTATTGTTGTTATTCTATTCTACATTTTAATTGAAACTCCTGAAGGAGAGGTTGCGAATATATTCAATATCTCTGGTGCCAGGGTAAAAGGGTGGAATTCCAAAAATGGCATACGAAATACGATTTGTTGCTTTACAGGTTATATTTCATATTACCTAAAATTTAGCAGAATTATGATTTCAGCCTGAAGTTCGTATGTTAATTTTATAATCTTTGCTGTATATATTTTCTAACCAATAAACATGATTTGTGAGTTCTTTACGAAGAATTTTGTTCGTTTCTCTATATTTTAGAACTTACGCTGTTTTCTTTCTGGTATCGGTGAGTTGTCCATTATGTGGGTGTGTATATACTTTCATCAGGTAGTGTAGCATTGTCCATTATATCAGGCAAGACAGCTCGGGGCGATGAACTCTGAGAATCACTATGTGTTGATGAGCAATTGTGGGGTACAATATATCAGGCCTTGGAGCGTAACCGCTATTGGAATCAATATACTCAGCCGGATTCCTAATGAATGGCTCCATGGTATGACTGAAACATAAAGCTATTATTGGATTCCTAATTATGGAATTTCGCTGTTTCAAATTTTACTAAAATTATGTTCACTACAGTCGCCCGATGAAATTTGAAATTGTGACACTAATTCATGATGCAGGGTCTTTCATGAAAAGTTTATTGTTGTTAAGCCGATCGAGAAATTCAGCGTTTTATAATACCTGAAGTTCCATTACTGTCTTCACAAAAGCACGCCATGCGATCCTACCGTGGACCCTTTCAGTCCTGTCTGGATCATCATCTCGCTTTTCTCTGACGAACTGATAATTTCATGTTACGCACTATATTTGTGTATATCAAATGATTTCTTACCTTGAGATTCTCCGGCCAAAATTCCATATACATTTATTGTCTCTCCCGTGTGCAACATTCTTCTAACATGCAACCCTACACCGATATATAATACATTCTGCGAAATGACATAATCTTTACAGAATTTACAACAAATTCCTGTAAGACTCAATACTATTACCCCTCGCATGTTGGCAGGGTTGTGCTACAGATTTGTTAAAAAGAGGCTGACATCAGAAAGCTTTATATGTATGTTTTAGAAAGCAAAATTGAAGGCCCCCTCCGCATTTGAAATTATTGATGGGCAATACATATAGATATATGGATATTTCGATACTTCCATTTGGTGTATCGCCTGTATCATTTGATATTTTTGAGACGATAACAGAGATCTCGGATAATTAGTCAAAAATTAACAAAGGGCTCCGAAGAACCCTTCCGAGCCCTCTGCAGCACAAACCTGAGTCTGGATATTGCAAGTGAACTTTGCTCTTAGGATCTTTACAACTTTCACCCACATTTTGTACCCTGTGGTCCCTATACCTTACCTGTTGTTTTGTATGGGTGTGAAACATGGTCACTCACTCAGAGGGAGGAACACAGATTGCAGGTGTTTGAGAACAGGGTGTTGAGGAGGATATTTGGGCCTAAGAGGGAAGACGATGGGGCGTGGAGAAAACTGCACAATGATGAGCTTAAAAATCTCTACTCCTCCCCCAGTATTGTCAGGGTGATTAAGTCGAGAAGAATGAGATGGGCGGGATATGTAGCGCGCGTGGATGGGACAAGAGGTGTGCACCGGGTACTGGTTGGGAAACCTGAACTATACATCCCGCATATTAAATTACCAGTATAATTTTAGACGAAGGTAACAAATTGTTTTTAAACTCTCCGTATGAAATACACATTCTTCCTCCTATGTCTTAGTTGCTAATATTAATACAAGATATCAGTCTTCTGTTGTCTAAACACCAGTGTTTGCTCTTAGCTAGGCATTGCTTCTAGATAGACACATTTCGTTTCGCAGCATTACAATAATTTGGCCCTGAATCGTCCCCAACACGCTGAAAATTTAGGCAGTATTGATAAATGAAAATCACAACAGCGAATTTCAAACACAGGTAACAGAAACCTATCTTTACAGACAGTATTGCTCACATCTTGCCCGAAAAGCGCTCGCCTTCTCCGAAGTTCTACTCCGGAATATACGACTTAAGGAATTTCCCCTGGGCAATTAAACTCTATTCCGTCCGCAGATACAAAGCGAAGCAATGGCAGAAGGTTAGGGTGGGAAGAGGGTGAGGGGTCTTCGTCGTTTACTACCCTGTCTTCAAGCTAGAAACTTTTCGTTCGAGCTACCTTATAGTTGCAAGAGTACGTTTTGCTTCTGTCTTATGTGTATGTTACATACGGCCATTAATTTCGACAATGAATACAAGGTAGAAGTAAATTTAATTACTTTTCTAGTCTATTTAGCGACAGGACGAAACAGCACTGGGAATCATCATATCAGTGAATCACCTCCACCTTTCACGACTTGACGATGCAATTCAAAGTCAGACACTTGTTCAGGTTGGATATCGCTTTTACCTGTGAAGGCGAAGCTCCTTTAAACATTATTTATGAATTCAGACCAGATCTCGATAGATTCATAACACTTCACCATTACAAAAATCAATCGGTTAATGACGTCAACGGATATTATCCTTGTTTACACTAAAATTATAAGAAACACATAAATACAATATGCATTGCTACTGAATGTTACACCAAGTGGGACATATATAATTACTACTTGGCTTTAAAGGGCTAAAATAAGTCTTCCAATCTTCGGTTTAACATGTATATCCCAGAAATAGAATAAATTGTTAGTTATTTAACTATTAATCAACGAAGAGTGAGGTTGTGTTATGAAAGGTTTTCGTGTACATAAAAGAGATACGTAAAATGAAGCTGTTTGATATGAGCAAGATGATGATGATGATGGAGTGCAGAATAAGAAAATTATTTTCTGGGGAATATTAAAAGAAGACTTTCATAATGCTGATAGATTGGCGGTTGAAATATTAGGTAGGACTGGAGGGGAGGCAAAGGAAACAAGTTGACAGGAGTAGATGGGGATGAACGTTAAGACCAAAATCTGAGAAGAAGAAAATCGAAGGAAATGTGAAAGAGATTCGAAAGATTGTGGGAAAGAGAAAGTAATAAGCGTATATCATAAAGATAATGCGTTAGGAAGGTAATGTGTGACACAACCGATTATTTGACATTATGTGTGTGGAAAAAGTGTGGAAAAATTGCACGACCAGCTGTAAAGTGTAAGTGAGGAAGACGCTAAGCTAGATATCATCCAATATTGTTACGAAGATTAAATCAGGGATATAAGACGCAGTGGACATACAGCACGCAAAGAACAAACAAAATGTACCTTCGAAATTTGCGTTGAATTTCTCAAAGCAAGATACGTTGGCGTACGTATTATAAATACAACAGAAAAATGTTAAGAATATATGAAATGAAGAAAGATGAAGACGGATGTCTACTGGGTTATTGCGCCATGTAGAACGTTAAAAGTCTACCATCGTTTCAGAGGTCTTTGCTGCCTCCATCATCAGGGTGATGATGGCGCAACAACTCAGACGACAGCCGTCTTCACACTCGTTACCGTGAGAACCTCAAATTTCACTTTCTATAGAACGCTGAAATCAAGTATTTCGGGAATGTTACGAAAAATTAACTTCTTACGTTTCGTTCGTTGTTCATGTTTGTACTATATGTTCAGACTATCCGATGTTACCCCAATCTGGGCCACTCTTTTTTCTAAAGACATAGAAACGTGTTTACTTGAATATTCATTAATGGTTATGCACAACAACAGAATGCTCTCATATAATCTATGCTTATGTGAAGTTTACCACCAATGCAGGAAGTTTGATAATCCAGTAGAATTATAAAATCCTGATAATTTGTATCTTCGTTCTGCAGCTGTAACGAAATTAAGCACATTGCTTAGGAAAAGAGAATGAACGCCCAACTATAATTGTGCTGGTGGTGGTGGTGGTAGTGGTGTGTGTGTGTGTTTTTTTTTAACACTTTGAACGCTAAACTAGTGCCAGAACAGAGGATGAGCTAATATTTGATTCTGCCAGGATCATTGAGGGTCACGTTTGTTCTAATGAAGCCCTCAGTTAATTATTGCTAGAGTCCAGGACAAAATACGGTGTTAAAATTTACGCTGTCTGGATGAATAAATGCACTAAAAAATTCTTAGACGATTATGTGCATTAACCCAACTTTAAAATATTAATATTTGTTAACAAGAGATGCAAAGTATCGACATGATAAACAACAGACAAATTTGTGACAACATTAAGACCAATACTATACATACATTCACTACACCTTGAAATGCATTCAATGTAATTGTAGTACTGAGATTAATAAAGCAACAAGCGGCACAATTAATGTAATTGGGAGAAAACCAATTATCATCAACCTCGTATCTGTCTGCAAGCGAATCAGTTTAATGCGAACTCCGCTCGCTTGAACCCCAAGCAAAGTTCTCAAGTACCACCGACACTGCTCGCCAAAATCTGCAGGCATGTTTGTAGCACGGCTCATTACAAAGCTCAAGTCCTCTCAAAGCAGCAATTATCTGCTCTAATTATCAACATATTACCAATGTATTAGCTTATGTGGAAGGAACTGAAACTAACTGGTATAAAATAAATTGCAAATACAAACATTCTGTTCACTTTTACGTGTTCACGCACAGAAGATAATTACTTTAGACGTCTGTGTTACTGTTTGTTGTGTCATTCGACAACTCTTTGTCAACTGTATAAAGTATAGTGGTAACTTAGGGTACCATATATTTTAACGTTCAATAACTCTGCGTTTCGCTCACACAATTTATCTACGGATTTCATATGATTGTCAGATTAAACAGTGATTATCTTTGAAACAGCATTAACTAATCGATTATAGCCATAGTATTGTAAATAGGTCGACGAATAATGTGGCTTGAAATAATTTTCCTTTCCAGTTCTGTCACTTGACTCTGATAATATACGTCTCGTGTTTAGTAAGAGATTGCAAGCCATATTTAAACAGAATCAGCATCCATTTAAACGCATCTCTTATGTAAATGTTTCCACATCATTTGCGGTCCTTAACACACAGCTCTACGAAGACAATTGAGATGTCAAAATAACGTCTATAATTGAACGCAAACACATACTAGGATACATCCTGTGCCACTATTATCTGTGTGTTAGGGTACAGACAGAAATTTGAATGTAAATATACTTATCTTTCGCATATAATGTAGGTTACTTATCAGTTCATTATGGGAGTCCCCACACTTTGAGAGTATTTTAATTTCCCCAGCGATAAACTGATCCAAGTACGAGCCAGTTTGATACCGTAGCACATCGATGTAAGTATAGCATAAATTTTAGTAATTTATTGTGCCCTATTTCTTTATAGAACACAAAATGATTGCGCATATATGATGTGCCCATCCTTCTTTTGGTTCAAATATCGAAGGGACTTGGTTTAAATTTGTTATTGTGCGTCCACAATATCACCTGTTGGCTAAACTTAATTTTTGGTTCGTGCAGGTCCAGTGTAACTAATCTACGTAAATTTCAAATGAAACTGCTAAAAATAGTTGTGTCATGAGTAAAATGTGTATTTTATTAAGCTAGGAAACTTTCGTTATGGTGAATTTTTAATGAAATGCATTGTGTCTGCAGCACGATTAGCTTTACAATAGATTTTTATCTGCAGCAAATGAACATCAAGACCAAGAAGGATTGTGAAGGAGGTTTCCAGTTTCACTTTATTCCAATGTAAATATTTTTATATGACTGCATCAAGGGTTAAATCTTAGCGAAAGTTCCAAATTTGGAAAACTGTATTCATTGCTCGGAAATACACTAGTAATGTTTCATAATCAGTGGATTACAAAACAAGATTAGCATCGTAATTTTAATTTTTCTTAGCAGAATAGAAGGAAAACTTAAGCAACTTCATAGCCTTTAATTTTTATTTAATGATGGGAAAACATTTAAATTCTTAATCTGTCTGTATGTCAACGATGACATTAAAAATGTAACCCTCCACATACACAAAACTTGTTTGATTTTCCCCTAAGTCTTGTGTCTGTAGCCGAGTAGCTCGATGACATGTAGAAGAAGGGTAACATAATGCGAAGAGACGGCTGCTATCGGAAACAGGAAGAAAGACTTTCAACCCTCCCCGAACATCCTCCTATTCATGTGCACTTATGAAGGGGAGGATACAACATCTGGAAGGAAAGAAAACCAGCCAACCCTCGACATACCAGCAAAACGGCTCTCGTCCCTTGAAAACTCACCCTTCTTAAGACCAAGTTAAAAAAAAAACATAACCTCGGCAGCTAAAGATCCCTTCGTTTTGTCATTTAGTTAGCAACTTCGTCGCAGTACGTACTTTCACCCACATCAGTCTTTTAGTATTAGCAATATGAAGTAGATTAAAAGTCCCGTTTACCCCCCTCTGCACTCGCAAGGGGTTGGAGAATGCCGACGTAACGTACTTTTAACATCTGGGACCATGCAAGCAACGAGCGCGGTTTGATTATGAATGTTTTACTTAATGAAAGAATGAATGAATGACAGCTCTTAATGAGCAGAACGTCTTTTATCTATTGCGAAATTGTCTTAAAATAGTCACCGTAGAAGCTTAAGATTGAGGGTCTATTTATATAGGAACGTAAAGATAACGACACGAGCCCTTGCCGATTTTTCAGAAAATATTATTCAACACTCACCCCTATCTAGTGCCGAGGTCAAGGAAGAGAGGAGCTATACCTCCTCTCACCCCAAACGCCTACATGGCGTATAGTGGGACAAACTTTACTTTACTTTTACTGTTTATATTGACTCCGAGCTCGTCCGTTCCACGAACGAGTCTCGCCCAACTTACGTATCCAACGATATTTTTCCTAAACAGTTCCATTGAAAAACGTTGAAAAATATTTTCTGAAAAATCGGCAAGGGCTCGTGTCGTTATCTTTACGTTCTAATATAAATAGACGCTAATTCGTACAGATGAATAGATTCTGATATCAGGGGGCTCTTATTTCGGAGGAAACTTGGAATTATACGTGTGGTTATATGTGATGAAACTCTATTTGAAACGTGATTGTCTGCATGTCAGTTCACACGATAAGTTATTGAGTCATCGTGGTACAAGTTGTAAGGCGCATAGTATTTCATATGGTAATCATGGTGGAACTTTGTGCATGTTATTGATAACGGTAATTCTGCCTATAATGACAAATATCTGTACATATGAGTTTAT
>NW_019060254.1:563550-583633 GCF_000696155.1 Zootermopsis nevadensis
CAGATACTGAATAAAATAGCACTACGTGTAAATGTTTAGGCCTTCGATTATATTACAGTTTCTATGTAAATGTTATTTGTTAATCTGCTCTCGTAAAACTTGAGTCAATGTTACGTAAGGTGACGAATGGAAGTTAATTTTAATTCCGCTTTGGAACAACTCTATCTACAGACACGAACTGGGAATCTGATTTAAATCAAAGATAGATCGTCTTTATGGTTTGTGTTGCTCCTAGAGTCAACTGACTTACAGTCACGTCCCCCATCCGCAGCTGACGATGTTATCTTTTGGCTGCAGTCACTTAAAATCTGATTGACGGACCCCTTGGCTGTGCAGTTCTTGACGAACCTTGTCCGCCTTTCCTCTGCTCATTGCCTTTGTCCTCCGTGTCTTCACATACATCATAGTCACATCCTGGACGTCATGTTACCATCTTTTCCTATGTCTACCCTGGGTTTTTCTTCCTCCAGGATTTCCTTCCAGTGCCATTTCTGGTCCCCTTTGACTGATTATTCTCTGTATGTAGCCCAAATATTTTAATTTTTAATTTCTTATTCTTACTGTGATCTTGTTGCATACGTCATACCTCTTGTTCACTTCTTTACTGACTAAAATTTCCCTTAGGGTTTTCCATTCCAATGAACTGATTAACGTTTCATCTTTATTTATAACCCATGTCTTACTTGTATAAGCAACAGTTATTTAATTATTGTTTTACATAATTTTAGTTTCTTTCTTCTTTCCGTGAGATACTTTTTAACTTTAAGGTACTCTGCAATTCAAAATAGCGTCTATTTTGAACAGTTATCCCAGCTTGGGTTTCTGCACTTGTTTCGTCTTAGTTGTTACTGCTGTCCCTGCCTAAAGAATATGTCTCATCAAAAATATGATCCCCTAATTTAAAGGTATCTGGCAGTCTTCTACATGCTGAAGAACACATCAGACCCCTGCATCGTTAAAAATATTTGTTAGACCACAAGCAATTTATTTACATATGTGATTATGGCTTCGGAATTAAGCTAAAATATAGGCCTGCAATTAAAATGTTGCAGCGGAAATGTAATGGAGATGTAAGAAATACATCCAGTCACTACGAAAGAGAAAAAAAAACTATTGAAAGATGCTACAACGAGAGAAACGAAAAATTATTGTTATGGTTACTGTCTGAAGAAGGCCAATTGAATTTTAAACAACGAAAATATATACCGTGTGCAATAAATCAGATAAATAATAAAAACACAGAATCAATTTAGTATGCACCCGGCATACTAGAAACAATAGTTTTGCTGCCCCCGGGTGTGTCTGCATCTGGTCTCGACAAATCAGATAACAGATAATGGCTGTATCGGTAACCGTTGGCGAGTGAGAAGGATTCGTCAGCGAATGATAAACGACTTTCAATAACACAGTATATACTGTTTGTATCATAACTTTATACTGTATAGGGTGTTTGAATGTTACTGTATTCGTTTTGTTTCATTCGGTTTCATGATTTAAATGGAACTAGGGATCTGGAATCAGTTCATTCTGGTTAAAATTTTGGCTGACCCAACCTCCAAGCTAGACAGTCGACTGATTTATAAGCGGGATGGAAGTTGCAAAATTTAGTCTGAAGGCGATGTAAATAAATACCACTTCGTATGTGTTTGTACGGAGTTGTACGCCAAATTTCGTATAGTAACAACATAGTTTCAGGCAGCGTACTTATATCGGAGCAGTGACATAAATAAGACATATCAAATATTTAATAGACTTGTTTATTACGTGAAATTCTAGGCCCCTGTATAACGTTTACATTGCACCTATAAAATGTTCCCGTGCTCTTTTCTGTATTTTATGGGTCGAGTGTATAAAGACTAGTAAGTCATTCTGTCCAGCGCGCGGTATTTCTCGTTGCAACTGTATGCTGTTTATCTGAACTGCATTTCCGTCTCTTTGGCAGGACCAATCTCACGAGCTGCAGCCATCTTCTTCATGCTGAAGCCAAACAGCATATGAATAATCATCTGTCGCACTTCGAGATGGTTCCACTGTGGCTGAGACGTCTCACGCAGCATACAGGAGTAAGTAGGCCTATCAATAGACACTTCTATTACGGCTGCCGTATTGCTTTCAGAATCCCTACCTCTGTTATTACAGTTCACTCTCGTTGAGTTAATCTACTACCACGCGCCTCAACAGTGACACTTGTCTAATTAAATTACTAATGAGGAAGTTTGCAGTGCCGATAATGGAACCAGACTGATGCTTGTTAATCTGTCACCACGTGACAGTGCTGATGACCACGCTCGTGCTATTCTTCGTTATCTTAAAACGAACTGTGGAATAGTACCTTGAAATAGGTTGTTACAGCGTTCACGAAGAATTATCTACACACACCGTCAAGTCGTAAATTCATTGTATTTTGAAATTTAAACAGCGCCGTTAAATTACATGAACTTAACCAATCTACGTATCTCATAAACCACGTGTCCCGAATAACATTATAATTTGGCGGGCGTTTCTGTTCTTCAGTTATGAAACATTCAAAAGAATGTAAGTATTTAACCACATTCAATGTTATTCGACTAGGCTGAAGACGATACAGTATTTCAGCAATCACAATTATTAATCAGCAATTTATTGGGATATTCGAGTAAAAAAATTAAGCAATCAAAAAGTATAAGATAAAATATCAGGTAACTCAAATTGATCGCGTCCAAAGACCACACAGAATCGTCGAATGAGGAAAGACTAGAATTATGAGCTCGGAGAAATGGTGAAAATGTTTAGGGGTTTGTCTGGGGGCTGAGAAACTAACTAACTAACTAGATGGCTTACCGAACCCGAAGGTTCATCACCGAATTAACCAAAGCCCTCCACCGGACCCTGTCCTGGGCCAACAAAATCCAGTCTCCTTCAACTCCTATCTCCCATAGATCCCGCCTGAGATTATCCTCCCATCTACGTCTAGGTCTCCCCAGCGGTCTCTTCCCTTCAGGTTTCCCAACCAGTACCCGGTGCACACCTCTTGTCCCATCCATGCGCGCTACATGCCCAGCCCATCTCATTCTTCCCGGCTTAATCACCCTGACAATACTGGGGGAGGAGTACAAATTTTAATCTCATGATTATGCAGTTTTCTCTACGCCCCATCGTCTTCTCTCTTAGGCCCAAATATCCTCCTCAACACCCGATTCTCAAACACCTGCAATCCGCGTTCCTCCCTCTGAGTGAGAGACCGTGTTTCACACCCATACAAAACAACAGGCAAGATTATTGTTTCCCTATGGCTCATATGACTGGCAATTACGTCTTACGTCTTCCTAAGTGGTAACCCACCAAAGTGATGACCACAGGTCAGTTAATCTTCTCCTAACTACCTCATGAGTGTCATTTTGATTTGTTATTGTTGTTCCCAGATATTTGAACTTTGTAACCCTTTCAAAGGAGGGGGCTGAGAAAACAACTCAAAATCTCAATCGGAAAGACTGGGGGCTATTAATTTTTGTAAAATGGCCGTGCTTCATGGAGTGAGTTACTTTGTTAAAAATATTTTAATTTTTACCAACAAGTCACAACGCAGAAAACTACAGTCGACAAATTTAGATTTATCTGAGTTGGTAAAATTTCACGATGAACCAGATTTTGTTCAGAAAAAGATTTCGGTGTGTACAAACAATCTTTGCACCGACACCCCCATTATTTCGGGTCTCGTAAATGGAGAGAGACATACAGATACGTGTAATAATGATCCGTGGCAACTCTACTGCCTGTGGTCAGTTCGTTTGTAGTGAACTTTTTTGTAGCCATCGCTTATATACGTAAGAACCCAAAAGAATATTATCCTTCGGCTCTTATAATATGGAGAGCCGAAGACAATAGCTTAGGGTAGAAAATCCGCTCTCCCCTCAGCGTGAGTCAATGCGTGTATCCGCACCATTACGCATGAGACTGCTTACATGAAAAAAGGAAAAGTTCTCTCATGTAATATAATCTGATGGGGCGCACAAGATTCCTATAACGAAACCACAACACGAAAATGAAATGTCCCCCCGCGCACAATATCATATTCATAGTTCATTATTGTTACAGCAAGCAGTCTCAAGGAAATATGGCGAAACTAATTTCAACCAGTTTAATGACGTGCGTGCGCATTAAGGCTTGTTAATCATAGAAGACGAAGGAGAGAAACAAAGGATAGGGTAATCAACAGGATGAGCTCTGGTTTAGGATAAGTCACCCGTTCCATTTAAAATATCTGTGGTCAAACTCATTTTACTGTGCTAAGCAGGTGATATTGTTATTGGTTTTTTGGAACAGGAATTAACTTCAAACTGTTTGCGTCAAGTTTTATGAATTGCATTATGACAAACATCCTCTTTTACGTCTGAATTTATGATTAGTGTAATAACATCATCGGAAGATTAATCGATTAACTCTTCGGGCTTCGTAGTGTATACGTCAGCCTCATTTGCATTATTAGGGAAGAAATTCTTATTCAGATACATAGTATTTGCCCTTTTTGAGAAATGTAAATATTCTGTCTTTCGTAATTGTTCCAAACTTGTTGTCTTAATATCAACTACTTAAATTGTCTTCCTCTGTTTGTGATTAACCACTGGAACCTCGCCACCTCATGCAGTAGGCACTGCTGTATAATGTGTACTTCATAATTTAGAGACTTGAAATAAAGAATAAGTTCTTGACCAAGGCATGAAAGACGCATGGGGGGAAAGGGAACGTGCATTTTTTTTAAAGTCTGAAGAGACAGACGTCATGGCACGCGTAGTTTCGAGGTTAATAATAAAATCGACATTTAAGAAAATAATTTGAAGGCGTGTACTAGATTGAGATGGCCGAATATACGGTCCAGTGACAGGTTTTCATTAAGACTATAATGAACTCCCACCTTTAGAAAAAGAAATGGGATTTCTTGATCAGCTTAATAGCTACTGCTGAAGGAATGCTATGTTATATAATTGAGATATCTCCGGGTATGTTCATAATTTCAGGTAGAGTGAAATGGCAGTTCATATTGTACAGAACACAAGACTATAACGTATCAATAAATTTTAGTAACGACTCGAAATAAAATAAAAATAATAAAAATCTGTATACCCAGAGCTGTGTTATTACGAACAGTTGAATGGATAAAGGAATTTAATGGCCGCTGAACAAATATTCTTGTGGATCACAAATTAGATCAAAAACCACAAGAACGTAACCGGCTTCGGGACAAAGAACATGGTCACGGAACGCAATATCGGATCAATATAATGTGAACGTGTATTTACGAAATTTCCATGTGCACGTGTGACCCTGAGCAGACGGAGTGGAACATTCACTGAGGTGGACAGCAGTTTCGTTACTTGGACGGAATCCAGACACACTTGTTTTTCTCCGTATGCCATTTGTTCTAGTGTGACCATTGTCCCAAAACAAAACTGAAATCCAATTCAATTTTCCTGGATTAGCTCCATGATGTCTGCAGTTCTGTTGCCAATTTACTTCTGACTGTTCCTTTTATAAATGTTGTTTATAGGGAAGTTAGGATTATTACATGTATGCCCTTCTGAATAAAAGGTCGCGTACGACAGTAGTCATATACTATAAGCTTTAGCTTAGGACACGTTATAGATTTTTTTTTGTATGTAATCTCTTCTTCGCAACGGTTTGCAAAACTGCATGTACGTCTCACGATGATATAGAAAACAAATCAAAATTGCATTCATGGAAGAAGCTAAGATCTAATTAAATTCTGAGAATACTTACTATTATTTAGTTTTGAAATCATTTCCCTTCCCGTCTGCTATCTAAAAACATAAAGATTAAAACGTACAAAACTGCAATTTTTGATATATAAGCCCTGGATTCTACGTTGATATTCAGATTACCAGTGCTGTGAGGACAGTCAATCTGAAAGACTGATTTGGACCGGGTGTGTGTGACCAGAAATTTGCGTAAAATTGTTGTGGAATCTTCTGGAAAACGGGCCACTGGAAGACCAAGGAGGAGCTGTGTGAATAGAAATGAGGATTATCTTTTAAAAAAATGCAGTCGCTCAACTCGCCTTTTTATGAAAATAGACTGTGTCTCAGTGTCAGTACATTTTATTTACAATTTCAAGTTTAACCAACTTTGTCGTTCAGCTCAGTGTTGGCCCCAGGTATTGTTTTTGTAAAAAAAGTTTTTTCTTGATGGGTCTGCACGTAAAATTCGGGACGCATTATGTTTTGTGAACGTAGTCAGATGTTCTCGTTCTGTAACTGAGTGGGACATGCAGTGCACAAGAAGCAGTACTACATGCAAGCTGACACAGCAAAACCTGTCTCCCCACTAGGACACTGGTTGCCATGGTGCCAGGTGAAGTAGGATTACGAATCATGGATGAACATGATTCAGTGCTGATTGTCAACAAGTAGCGCTGTCCGGTGACAAAGAGGGAAAGCACAAAGGAACCTCAACCATGAACTTAGAATGCAACGCAACAATTCCGGTGATGTGCTGCTGACTTGACGCAAAATTAAACAGCCATAAACAAGTCTCCCCTCCCCTATAGTGCTTGGACACTTATGATCAGCAAGGAACGTCAGAAGGAAAGACAATTTGTAGGCTTATCATTACGTCGTGTATAGTCGGCGCAGTAGTTTTTGGGCCTTTGGAGAAGCTGGCGGGCGGGCCTACTCTGTGTACCTGAGGTGGCACGGTTTGGGCGTTCAGTCCGATAAGCTCCTCGGTGCAGTCAGCATTATACTATCGCACAAGAGACTCGCTCCTAGCCTTCCCCTTGAAAATTCCACCGGCCAAAAACTACTGCGCCGACTATAACAGTGGTCTTGGACTGAATTCGCCATGCAGTCTTAATCTTGGTGCTAGATGGAGGTGAATATCTGCTTCACGCTAGTGGGAGATGGTACGTTTTTTATCCAGTGGACAGGAATCATAATTACATGAATTTTAGTGACTTTGTTCGTGCACGGTGCACTGAAGGAGGATATACAGGCGAGTTAACATTTGCATAAAACTGAAACATGTCTTTTCGCGAAGCTTGTCTGAAACTTATGTCCCTGGATGAAGTTTTCATCGTTTTCCTAAAGAGAGAAGGAACTGATGGCTAAAGACGCATATGACATAGCTACGTCTTCCACTTTCGTCACCAGCTGTTGTTCTTACATCTTCCAGTAGCACTTAAAATGTTATATTTAAGTGATGTGAAATACATGAATCTAAATAAACGTTAACAACATTAATCTCCGGATGTTTAGTGGAACTTCTTGGACGGGATTCGTTACATAATCACAAGTCCTCTGCCTACAGAGGACACCACAGCTCAGAAAAAATTGTAGGCCTCTATACCCTACGTCCATGTTCTTCACTGAATTCAAACCCGTGACTCTGGAATTGGAGTCGTCTAAAGCACACCTTAATCTGCACAGTCGGTGTAACATAACGTATTTCAATGCTGAAAATACACATTCCCAGAATACATAACTGTGGATGTTACATTGTTAATTATTCGATTTGTTACATTAGGTCTAATCCCCTTTGCAGGAGTTAACTAACCTTAGAGGCTGTCCTTATTGAATTAAGATGAATCATGGTTTCTGAGGACTATAGGCATGTTCCTATATACGCGAGTTGGATCTTAAAGGCGAAGATGTGGCTTCTTGCTGTAGGATTATGTCGAGCATTCGAGTGGAAGAACTTCAGCTTAAAACTGAGCCTATTTCCAGTTCTGTTGTATCGAGGACTAGACCGTTCCAAGATCAGCTGCGTGTCCTCTTCCGGGATTCTTTTCAAAGCCAGTTAGCAGAAAAGCTGTGCGGTTAATTCACAGCACGATTAATCTCTACAGTAAAATATGTCACCGTTCGTTTAAGCCTTCTTCTGTGTGTCTCGGTTCTTGCATATAGGCCTTCCTGGAACAACGTTATAAATTTTTAAATTTATTAAACAGTCTGGATAATATTTTGTATTGAATACTGGTATTGAAGTTTGAGGTCCTCACGGTTGTGAAAGTTATCGACCGTTGTCTTACGGGTTATGATATCGTGTGGTCTTGTAGGTTGTTACGAATATTTTGAAGGAACGTATTGCACACATCTTCACTCTGTACATGGAAGCGATGTGTTCCTCCGAAACATTAGTTACATCCTATTAAACCACATGACAATCCAGAATACGTGGAAGTTGTTCTGCAAATTTATACCGAATTACAGTTCTGACCCATAGTACAGACAGTTGACTGACGTAATAAATACATATTTATCAAAATGCTAAGAAGCATTTTATGGCCCTGTGTACTGCGATACTGAGACACATGCTGTTCGAAGGGACAGCTCTGTCTCTCTCTCTCGCTCTCTATTTCTTAGAAAAATAATGTTTTGTCGATTTTCGTTTGTGATGTGTACGAACCGACTAAAATTGTGTTGATCCATCTTTGAGCTCGACGTATTTTAAAAACGTTTGCGTCAGATGTAACACTACTATGACGCCCCTTCTCAATCTGAAAGTCCTTTTGTGAGCTTAAAGATAAACCTTAAACCTCCCCGTGCTTGGGCGTGTAGTCTGCTGTATGATCCGTTTGATGTAAAAGGAAAATATCTTCCTAATTTATCAGGCGAAACGAGAGTGTACAAAGATATTAAAACAGGATTTCCTTATAAAGGATTTCTGATACTAGCAAACAGCATAGTGTTAAAGCGGATTACCATAATTGTACACAATAGAATTGTAGATTTTCGTCTTCGGGTAATTTCTGTCTGTTATTGTATACAATCTGTGTACTAATGGAACCAAACTTCTGGAAGGAGAGATAGGCCTCTGTATGCTACATAAGGGCGGGTGAATCAGCAACGCTATAATGCGATGCCAAAATTGAGAGATGAATCTGAAACATAAACCATATTGTTTGATTCCCTGGAATCTTACATCTGGAGTCGTAAGTTATGCTGGGTTTTAAATTACATGAAACTGAAGTTTACAAATTCCAATCAAAGTGACAACATTTGTTCATGTCTTGAATCCTAATTAGTTATCAAGTAGGTTGTTTATTGAAACTTCAACACCTTTATCATTGGACGAAACATGCTCTAAATATGACAGAGAAAATATAATAAGGAGAAGAGAAATGGCTTAAAATAATGATACTTTTCCTCTTTAAATTTTTCTTTATAATCGATAGTTGTATATTTATATAATAATAAAATGTAGATTTCATACTTTCTGCTGGAATATGTATTTGAAGTAGATATTTTGGTTGAAGGTCGTGCGTGTTAATGGAATAATCAACGAAACGAAGGAACTTTCTGTGTTAGCCTATAAAAGAGACGTGTTAATCTTTTAATTATGACATCTAATGTGTGTGCAGAATTTGCTTTAAAGTCATCACACAAATCTGCGAGTTCTATACTCCAATACAATGAATAGAGTTCATATGAATGTGTCCGGAAAAACCTTTTTCCGGGTTAACTTTCACTGTGCATTGGTATGCCATATTTGTTCTTATAGTCCCGCCTTGTAGCCTTGTTAAATTTCAAGTCCAGTTACTTCTGTCGTTTACCACAGTGCTCAAAGTAACTCATGAGAAATTTCCATAGGGCTCTACGTTTCTACGTTACACTGACATTGTAACACTGAAGGACTGTAGAAACAAACGCCCTGCGGAAGTAGTTCACTCTCTCAGTAGTTCTACATTTGAATCGACATGTCCACTAAAGCTTCTACTTAATCACTCCGCTGAACTTGTGCAATAAACCAATTAGCAGGCTGTTGGGCTTTAGATAGGAACACCAACATCGGCGTAAGTGCTAAGAGGTCAAGATAACACGCCCATCACCTGCAGAGGTGGTCACACCAGTCAGTGTGAGCGTAAGTGTTGTAAGTCGCAATAAATTTCCGAAACGTCGCCAATTTTCGCAGAATCTTAAAGATTGAAATAGAAAGAAGGAAAATTGTCCACTTGGCACCTAAGTGGTCAGTTACTTAATATTTTAATTACGACTGGTAACCTGGTAGTCCAAGCGTCTGGCCTTCAGTGTAAAGCTGCAGTCGGGTTTATGAATGTCCGAATATCGTGGAATTGTTCATGCTTTCCCTTTCCCTCACCTCTGGAAAGTGAAACAGGAAACTCTTTTTATGGATTTATAAATATAAAATATGGATTCCTACACTCAACGTTGCCTTTCCATTCATATCATTTTGATAGCTGTTTTGACTAACAATTTGACATCTTATTTCTTCCTTAGAATCATATTTTAATTTCTGTAATTGGTTCAGCGCAGTTAAATGGATCACAAATCAATAATTCCGGAAATTCTTACACCATTTCCCTTAAAGCTCTAGAAAAAAAAATGTTGCAGCTGTAATGAAACTGCTCCAGCGTATGAATGGCACTGGTTACATAAGTAATCCTGCTTAGAAACATTGTCTTTTAATAGTGAACGTCAGAACTTCTTTCCGGAGTATCTGGTGTAAATAGAGACAGAGAGAGAATATTTTGTTCACATGCAGAGTGCGTTAAAATTTTGTGGGCGTTTAAACCAAAGCTACGGATTCAATTTGTCCCTTAAAGTGGAAGGTAAAACCGAAGTGGTGTTTGTTTCTGTATCTGGAGATGTTATCAGTGTTTGATACTAGTAAGACCTGAATTAATCTAAAGTAGTACTTAAACACAAATTAGTATAATTAATCTCTGCCTTTAAGGAATGTAATAATACAATTTAATGCATCTCAGTTTCAAGTAATATACAGTTTATAAACGTAGTCCCTGTAATTTCCTCGTCAAAACAAACAGGTATGTCCTTTGTTCCGTTCTTCTATTGTGCCTAGTTTCTGAGCTGCAAAACCCGCCTTCCCCGGGACTCGAACTCCGGACAATTTTCTGGAGTTTTAAACTTTCTGAAATCTATTCCTGATCTCAAAGAACAAGGATGCCAAGTGTAATACAAATTGGTGTACTGGAGCTACAAGCGAATATACTCTTAAACCCACGCATTTACCTACTCACAGTTACAATTTGATAAAATTTGTAGGATTTATTGCGCTTTTATTTTACAATCTTATTCCGAAAATGTTCGTCTTTAAAATTAAGATATTAACGTTGATACATGAAGCAACTCTAGTTGATGACTGTAATTTCATTTCACTAATCTGCAGCAATATTAGAATGTTAGAACTAATTTGAAATGACATAATTTTCCTAAGATATGAGTCTATCAAGTCCTGCTATAACTCTCCATTTTCTTACACGTACAAGATACTATAGTCTATAGCAAACGTCTTCCTTTATAGTGGCAGGATTTTTGCGGTGTTTAGCAAGAAATCTGGAAAGAGATGAATCTGAAGGAATCTGCCTAGAATGTAAAGCTTTGAAAGTGGGAAACCCAAATACGAAAAAGAAGACAGAACTGGATCCAGGGAACTTCAGTCCTGTTGTCACTGTAAAGAAATCCTATGGCCGCCTCGTATTTGTGACTGATCAATGCCAGTCTTCTTTTCTTTGTGTTATTTTTGTGTCATTGTCCTCTGTAGCAAGACAGTTCAATGTTCAGCTGAAGGAACACATATTATTGAGACTTGTTCCGATGCTCCGTTAACCTGTCTGTCCAGTAGGATGCACCGTTCTGTATTGTAGCTCTCAAACATCGAGTCGATGCCCATTGTACTTTGTTGGGTCATAGAAGTACAAACATGTAAACAACGTTAATATTGAGGGTTGCAATCACAGCCTCTGGTGTTGTAATATGAAGTTCACAAACATCATTTGAACTGTTGGGCAAACACAGTGACCCTTCGGGAACTTATGATGAAAACAAACTTTGATCGACAGTAGTCAGCGGACAGCCCGTATAGGTTTTGGTGTGGTAGACATTTATAAATATTATGATTGCGTCCTACTTTTGTGTCTGAGGCGGATTTGACACATACACGCAGAAACAAAACTGTGTAAAACGCAGGTAACGCTTCAGAGACATAGGCAAATTGATTTTATGGACAGATGTCGATATCACTAGCTCCGGGCTAGGTGACCTGAATTCGATTCCCAGCCAACACAAGTATTTTTACCTTAAGCACCATGTCAAAATGGTGGACACCTAGATCCCTGTATGCGGCTGCTAACGATACTTTATCCAGGGGTGAAGTGGCCAGAACGTGAAACTCACCGTTTCTATCAATGTAGTGTAAAGGGTGGAAAAACATGGCACTGCTGAGGAAATTCTTGGGAGAAGTATAGAGTTGGAAATAGGAATGAAGAGATTCATAATTGCATTCTTCCTCACCAGATGTTGTTATTAGATCAAATCGAAGGGGGCGAGATGAGGCTATGCATGTAGAAGACATGGGAGAAAGTGTATGGTAATGAGCCTTCAGTTTCTGTAACAGAGAGGGGATTTGTGGACCAAATAAGAAGCTGTGTTCCTTAGAATTAGCTCATATAATTTTGGAATTAAATAATTTCGCTCAAATCCAGTTTTATGATGTCTCAACAAATTATACATTATATAAAAATTATGTGACATAAAAAGTAAGTCTGTTCATTGTTCGTATTGAAATAGATTTGGTACGTACTTTTTTTTTGCGAAATACAAGAAAACGTACGTCCAGGCTCTTAAACGTGTTGGAGGTAATATTGACTACTGTTGTCCGTAGACGTCCTCGTATGCAATTCGGAATGTTATTCAAATCCATAAAGGACTTCTAGACGTGAAATAGTTATAACCGGACGAATGTAAACGTTTACAGTCGGAGTTTCCTCTTCACCTAACGGTTAGATGAAGACACGACAGATTAGCATAGGTGAGGTAAGATTGGGTTAGGTTAGGTTTCGTTGGGTTAGGTTGGGTTGGGTTCGGTTGTTTGTTTAGTGGATTTTCTTAGGTTAGGTAACGTTTTGATGATTGTTGTGACGTTTTAACACTTATGGTCACAATTCGTCACGCCCTTACAGTACGTCACGCTATGTCACTCTTGGTCACGCTTTGTAAATATTCGTCACTTTTAGACGTCTCTGGCTACATCTCGTCACTCCGTTACAGTACGTCACGCCTAGTCACGATTAGTCACGCTTTTAAAATCTTCGTTGTATTTTAACACTTATGGTGACCTCTAGTCAAACCTGTATAGCAGATCACACCTAGTCACGCTTTGTCACGCTTGGGCACGCGTGGTCACTAAGTCACGTTTCGGTACGCTTACGATATGTTACGTATGGCTCGGTTAATTTTTGCTACTTTGCAATACGATGGCTACCCGACGGGTTCTGGTTTCTTGCTCGGGGTTAAAGCGGCCGAGGCTGCTAACCACTCACCTCAATCTAAAGTCGAGGTTGAGAATGTGTGGAGCTATATCTCCACTGCTCCTTCCACCTGAATGGTATTTTGTTTAGTTGAGTAACAGGGACATCTTATTTACTTACCTAATTACCGGTATGTAAGTTATGTTGTGTACAGACGCACTTAACAGTACACATGTATATGAAAGTGAAGTGTCAACACAGAACAAACAGAAAGTTACATACAAACAAGTCTAATGTCTCCTTAATTCAAACACGCTGTGAGCAAACAGTCGACGTGCCTCACGGAGAATTGTATCATGGCCGGTGGAAACAAAAGGCAGTCGGACAATCTTACTTTCTATCCAGCCGTCTCCACGGAAAACACTAGCGAGCTATCAGAACTTTGTCGCCACTTGTCAAACAAACCTTCGTGGTAATACTAAACTCGCTGACTCAGTACTGAGCATAGCTGTTTCCGTTCCCACACGAAACTCAGAACCTATTTCGTGAAGAACTACAGAGAAAATGCTCTACGTGTTTTGATGACAATACAAACCTAATGAATACCTTGGCATGTTCTGTGAATGTTCTGCCTGTTGTTCTTCTGAACAGCTTAAATGTAACTTTCGAGACGTGGATACAGATTTAAGATAAAATTTCAAAAGCTTTTCTGTTTGAAGGCGTGTATTATGAAGTGGCTGTCATATTGTTTCTTTCGGCGCCTACAGTTTTACTTGCAGTGAGGTATTTTTTTTTAGTAGGCCTGTTATATTTCTATTTAATACCTGTTACACAAAAGTCCAAAATTAGTTTATCCTTATGCAGACCCCTTATGAGAACTTAGGGTGACATTAGGCCCACAGGTCTTCTGTGAAATTAAATGATGAAAATGATATCAGTAATCGAAAACACGTTAAATAAGGAAAAGTAGCCTACTGTTATTTTACTTTGCCTTTATTTCTTTGGTAGTCCTCTTTCATTGCTTTTAGTAATTGGTTTAGATGTTTCTTTTCCCATTTGAAACGGAATCGACCATGGATGTTGATTTTATTTTCCATGTTCTGTAGTTGATGTCGAAACACGTTCATTTCTGCAACGTTAAAAGTGTCATGACAGATATAATAGATGATTAATTATCGATATTAGTTTGCCATGAATTATAATGCTTGTTGACGAAAAAAATAAAACAGTATTTTGATGTGAGGTTGTCACGGCATTGCCGATGTCGGTCTTCTGGTATGAAACGCCATTTCGACAAAATTTAGACACAAACACGTCATAGCAAGATTCTACCCCTATCTTCGGCGCTTCACATTACTGAATATTGAATTGAAAAGGATGTAGAAGAAAATGTACGTTGCCTAATCTGTTATTCATCCTAGGTTTTGACTGGAGAAACTGAGAATAATAACGAAAACAATCAGTCAGAATCGCAGGTATCTCGGCCGAGAATGAAACCCGGGATCTCCTGAGTACAAAGCAGGAATTCTAACTACTTGACTGCGGCGTTCATTAAAATACGTATGATAATGAATTTCTGAAAACTATCATTCTGTAATACCCTTCGTAAGGTAATTGTTATATTAGCTTGACCTTGGAGAATGTGTTTTAAACATACAGAGATTTGATTCAGTCCCATATGCCTTTTGCAGCTACTTTCGTCAAGACATGGTCGAAAACTTACTTTCAAACATTCCGAGAGCCTTGAATGTTCCTTGTATGTTGACGTATCTGACTCAACTGATTTTTTGTTTTTGTTTTTTTTGTTTTCCATGTTTGCAATTCGGTCACAATAGAGATTTCTTTTTTGTTCGGACTCGTGCTAAAGTAATTATGAATAAAAATGTTCTTAAGTTCCCTTTTATTATGAGCTAGGAAAGAGAATGACTACGAACAAGAATGCCAGGAATTTGTATATGAATAATGAAGCTTTCTGTCTTCTGGGTTGTTGCGCTGTGTAGTCTGGTAGATGTTTACCAACGTTTCAGAGGTCATACTGCCTCCATCATCAGGGCGATGAATAATCTTTTCGTATTTTATTTTGCTTTGTAGTTCGTAGAATACTTTTAAATAATAGCAATATTTTAGGAAGGAATAGTAAATCGCTGGAGCAAAAATAAAGGATTGAAGTTCTAAAATTGTGAGAAAAAAATTTATGCGTTCTCACGAATCACGTTTATTGACTTTTTTAAATATGAGTTTAGGGTCTACAAACTTATGTGTTAACTCTATGGTGAAGCTGATATGTAAAAAGGGATAAGTTTACAAGAAACAAGTTTAAAAGTTAAGCGTTAATGAAGTACAATGTATTTAACTGCGTAGAAACTTATTTGAATTAAACATGGTACAGCACACTTACATTCGCTGCACGTAGGTCCATACCGGTAACTATTTATCACATGTTTATAAAATATTACATAAATATACGCAGGCTCGTAAAATGCCTTCGGACCGTGGGTTTATAACCCGACCGGTAAATGTTTTTAATAATATCTGGTTCTTTATATCGCATTTGTGTTCCTTATTGCCTCTTATCGAAGTTATATTTAGACACTTATCGTTTTCGGGAGTCCATTCTACTCCTGTGTTAAAAGTGACTGGTTATCATTAGAGATACACTGACACATATTGATTTTATACTCTTAGATTAGTGACAACGGCCAAGGTCAGCCAAATAACCTTTCAGTTGTATAACCACTGTCGACGTTTTGCTAGTACAATGATAACCAATACCCGAAGACGTCTGTAGATTTTTTCCCGTAGTGTTGTGGGTATAAAAGAGAGATCAGACAATAAACTAAGTGCTGCGGTCTTGAAGTACGATTACTGGATCTGTATTCACATCTTTGAGCAGGTACAAACGCTGACGGGTTACACAACAAGAAGGAATTTTTAATAGCTCTAGAACGCTCCGTTCGGGTTTATGACGTCGCGCTAAGGCAGACCAATTCCAGATAACTAATTCCATGGAACAGAAGTCTTCATGAAAAGTTAGTAGTCGCTCTCCACACCTCCCATTCTATTTAGTTTCATAGACCTACTAATGCTTTGTAGAGATCTCTTACTAATATTCCAGGGTCATGTGTTATGAACAAAAAAAAAAGGGAGTTAAACACGTTGTTAAAGGTGCGGTCTCTGCCCGTGTTCTTTTTAACAAAACGAGGTTATTCGGTTTTTGCGTTTCTTAGTGATCATATCGTTTTGTGTCACCCTCGCCTCTGCAGGTAGCAATGGACCCTACCTCCTGCTTCTTACTGCGGCAATTACAACACAATTTATTTCAGTCCTGTGTCGGAGGGCCCGGGTGACGAGCATTGAGACTCAGTGGGTTGTAGCAAATATGCATCACATGGGGCCGTAGTCCGGCACAGAGACAGACAGCTGTGTCGTAGGAAATGAAAGGAAACCCAAGATATTGTGGCTTCTTGCATGACTGCTACAACTGCCTGAGATTGTAACGCCGCGTAAAGCAAAACTAGAATGGCCAACATGCATGCAATAAAACTGTCTTACAGGAGGTAATAATCAGATAATATTAACTAACACGTAACTCCATAAAGCAGCGTCCTCCTTGTGAAGCTGGTAATTGCTTAAAGCGGCTTTTGTCGAAGTAGAAATTTTGTTTTTGTGCTCACAGAAACTCGCCACTGGATACTATCGCACGAGTCCAGTCCACATCCTCACATCCTGTCTTTAGGGCCGAGAACCGAACCTGAAACAAGCATGAACATTACGGTCATTTTGATATGACTTGATTTGAGTGTAATAAAAAGGAGTTTATTGGGTAAATACAAACAAAAATTAAATTCACCCCACAGCTTTCGACGTAGACCCCCAGTAGCAAATTTCTTTGACACAGAAGCACATGCTTACATTACCTTCGGAGTTAAAACACGTGGATCGTCAAAGGCACTTACTATACGGTGATAACAGATTTGAGGATTGATGTTCATCAAATATGAAACTGTACACTGTTATTAGACCTAACTCAATTATAACCTTTTCGAATTCAGAGACCAGCAGCTCACCATAGATATTTGTTTCCAAATACTATGCACTTACCCTTGAGTACGTTCTATCTTTGTTACCCTGAGAAAGGTGACGTAGCTTTTTGAAAATATTCTGCTCTGCGGTGAGATGAATTCACTTTTCCCTTTATCATCTTTTCTTCTCATTTCTTTTCTCCCTCTTCCATTTTAAGTTCTAGTACAATGGTAGGGAAAATCGCGAGTACAGAAAAAGCATATTGGGGACAAGTTTAATTGAGAAGCAACCCCCTCACCCTTAACCACGATTGTCATCTTCTCTAGGAGTCACACGCACCCCTGCACAGCTGTGTGTAGTATTTTCTTGCTTCGGATTATTTTCCACCTCAGCTTCCCTTCCACACACACACACAATAGAAGTGGCATCCCCTTCGTAAGATTGTTCTACCCTCGAGCCAAGTAATAATGGCGCATGTCGTTATTAAACTTTGTAATTGGGTGTTTCCACAGCGTCTCCAATAAATGAAATAGGGTTGAATTCCAGTTTTATCCTCAGCATCGCGATTCCAATTTAAACAGTAAGACTAATGCATGTCTGCTAACAACAAATACAGAAAACGAATTTTTATATGAAAATGCTTCGAAGATCTCACGTATGTGACGTCGAATAAAAGGTTTGTATCTGTCTGAATCCACTGTAGCTGGATGTGAACACAATATAAGGAACATCAATATTTATATAATGGTTCTAAGAACATCTTTAGATTGTAGTCGTGCGTTTTTGTGCAGCGAATCAACATTTTCAAATATCATGAGTGAAATCGTGGAAGTCCATTTTACCGAAACTGACTTTATGTTTTACTTTTGTCAGTAGTAGACTACTTGCGCAGAATACTAGAGGTTTTATTATTGTTTTATTATATATTAAATGTTGTGTGAAAAACTGTTTTAGAAAGAAAGTTCTACTTCATGACATCAAGAGAACAGACCATTTTAGTGAGCTAGACGTACTTATGAGAGTGTAATGCTAAACGAATATTAAGACACAGAGTGTGCCAATAACGAATTCAGAAACATAAATTCTGAGATTAAATAGTAAGACGGACGAAGTTATTTTGGATGGACTGAAGACCAAATCTGCATTGACATAAATTTTAAACTCCAGAAATAAATTACTTTCCACTTTGACAGAAAGCAGAGAGAGAGAGAGAGAGAGAGAGAGAGAGAGAGAGAGAGAGAGAGAGAGAGAGAGAGAGAGAGAGAGAGAGAGAGAGAGAGAGAGAGAGAGAGAGAGAGAGAGAGAGAGAGAGAGAGAGAGAGAGAGAGAGAGAGATCCACGTTTCGCATTGAAATACAAACTGGCTAGAAGAAGAAACCAAAGACGGCAGCTTCTTTGTGTTGTAATGCCTTCGTGTGCTAGGAGACAAGGTTAACTCTGCCTTACTTCTGTGGCCTGCCACGAGTATGTTCGGTTTCAGATTCAAGCTAAGGGTCTGATAAGCAGAGGAAAAACATAGAGGATATAGCAAAAGAAAAATTCGAATATATGATGGGTAAGAGGTTAAAAGTTTCGCTCCAAAATTAATAGATTTTCTTTATGAAAAGGATTTCCAGATGTTTTTGTCCTTTTAATTCCTTTATTCTTACATTCACAACTGGAATCATCTTATTTTTATGTGTAAGAACGTAACATGATAATGACTTGTCAAATATTCGCAGTTCCAGCCACCGCTTCATAAAGCTGCTCTCGTTCTGGTTTAGGTGAAAGGTTCTTATTAAAAAAATTAAATACAGCGTCATGTAGAACACTGAATTTTGAAAATACTAGTTTACGAATTCACAGTTTTCGCAACTATGTACGCAATTCCTCTAAATGCCACCGATGTGAGTACCAGAAACGCAGTAGTTGACGAAGATGGCGGTAAAGAGGACGCTACCAGTCTGTCGGTCTGTCGTTGGGCCGACCGGTAGGATGGGCCTCAGCCAGCTGGGAGATGTTAACATGTCCACAACAATTTGTAACACGAGATGTCTACATGGTCTGTGCCACCAAGCCATTCTTCTTTCCCTCCCAGCTTCTTGCTACAAAATGTCTTCTTGTCCTCCTTTCGCGATGACAATAGTGCAGTGCGTTCAGAAAGCCTTGTTCTGCCAGATCCTTCCAAATCGTTTCTGTTCGCAAGTCCTTTTATATTCGCGCAATGATTTTAGCGGCTTGGATAATCTGACATGGAAGAAACAATACACAGCTTTCGGCTTTGTATTATTGCTACAAAATTACACGCCATGAACCTCAAGTGGTCACCGTAAGTTACGAGATACCAGGAAATTAAATTAACAGTTCTTAAATATTTAATAATGCACACTACGTTCTTAGACCGAGACCACTTTCAACTTCTTACTGACCGTCATTTTTATCTAAATATTATCTTCAGCTCTGAAGATAGAAGTAGTCTATTCCTCCGAACTTTGGTGGTTATCTGCAAGTTCTCACAGCGTCACAGTCCATAAGATCATGACCGATGTATTCACCGCCATGATAACTTTAATTCTCTTCTGAATATCAATTCGTTTGGGGTGAGTAGAACTTGGCGTATCTTATACATGAATATATCACTTGGCATATTACCGATATGAAATTAATTAAAATATTTGTAATTATAGCCACAAGTCTTTCAGAAAACTTCTATATAGTATCGTATGTTACATTTATTGTTCGATAGATGATATATTTTTAAATTGCAGTCCATAAATTCTGTTGTGTTTGTATGCATCAATTTCCTAACGCCACTGACTTCTTCCGATTTCCAGTCTCATCCACCCATTCATCTACTAGCCT
>NW_019060254.1:583695-600342 GCF_000696155.1 Zootermopsis nevadensis
TCTAAATCTCGGTCTTCCTCTCTACTTTATGCCTGGTGACATTCTTTCCAGCTCGTGTTTGGGTCATCTTCTGTTGGCTGCCGTTCCTTGTACTTGCCAGTTCCCGTATTAATTACTTTGTTTCTGTATCATCTAAATTAGAATTTTATAAACCCTTGCTGTTTTTATAACATTATTTTATATACTTTTTCCTTTATATTCTTTTCGATTCATTTCTGCTACCGAAGTTTTGTTCGTTATTTTCTAAAGTGCGACACTTCTGAACTGGATAATGCAAAATGTTTCATAATTATTTTGTAAGTAATTTAAAAATTCTGAAAATCCTGCAGCTAAGAAACATGCCGATCAATATTATTATTTTTTCTGTCTCTCGGCGAAGTACATGTAGTCTTTTTTACAAGGAAGTGAGAAATTGGAAGTCATCAGAAATTCGTATTTTGCTTTATCTGTAAGAAGAACAGTTATTTAGAAAAATATACTGTTTGAAACCAGTAGATGGATCACCTTCTGACACACTCAACTAATTTATGGAAAGTAAAGGAAACTTATCGCAAGTTGTCCATATGCTTTCCATTCATGCTGTGTGATATGCCACTTGAATGTGATTAAGATACAAGCAACAAAATGCATATTTGAAAGAGTAAATATGGCTAGATATCATTTGCTGAAATTAAATTTTTGAGAATTTTTGAAGGACATCCCCATTGGATTCCCCAAAGAATGATGATATTAGAGTAGACTTGGATTCGTACTACTTACACACAAATTAAAACTTCACACAGACAAAACTTTGCAGAATGGAATGCTCTAAGAGATATATCGCAGTCGATTTTAATTTACCGTTGACGAGGAATAAACGCATTTTTACACCTCGTGAATGTTGAAATGAAGCAGGAACAGGTCTGAAGGTGTTTCCTTGAGGAAAATAAAAAAAATATTGTCACGAGGTCTCCTTCTCGATTCCTGAAACGTTTGCCGAGCTGACTATAAAGTAACGTTACGAACTTTGTGAAACACCGTGCTAAAACCCATTGTAAGGAGAGCGCCTTTTCAGAAACTAGCTCCTGGAGGGAGACACCATTAACTAATAATAAGACTAGCCAGGAGGAGCTCTGGGTGTTGTTGGCAGGTAAGAGATAAAAGCAGTCCCTGACCACAACAAGTCGCGATTCCTTCATCGAACACGCACTTTAGCGTTGTCAAACTTGATGAATGTCACAAGGGGTTGCTGAGGGAAGTGTGAAGTTCAGCGCTGTCTATAGAAATGTTTCTATAGCCTGGTGTCGGATCCTATATCAAGGACTGGAGAAACTTTGTCGATCTATTCATATTTGAACATAGGACTACTTGTCATCTGGAAGGCCGTCCCGACCTGTCGTATACTGACTTCACGTTTCAGACCGAAAGAAACGATGTAGGCTATATTGTCGGTATTGTAGCTCCCTGCGTCAATATTCCTTACAGGATTACAATAGCTACTTTGTACAACGTTACTGTTAAAAACCCTTACATTTTTATGTGAAATAAGGACATTATGGCAAATTGGAGACCTTGCAAATAATGTTATTTTCCTTTAAATTTAAGCCTCCTCCCTCGGGGATAAAGCTGCTCTGGTGTTAAGTTTAAGATTGCGTTAAGGTTTGCTTTAAATTTGAAGGCTATGTATTTAATTAAACATTTATACGTATTTAATGTCATGATGGTTTATTAAGCACGGGTTCAGTTTTAACTTCATTTTACCGACGTTAAGAATCAGATAATGATTTCAGTAATCATCGTAAAGGCGTGTAAAGGGATGTTATTACATTGCATTTGAAATAAACCTTTTAATATTCTAATAAGAACGAAAGGCGATAAGCCGGACTACCTTATGCCCCTAATCACTAAAAAATTATGAAATATTAACGAAACATGCTTTTGTTAAAATTTGTCTCTGTTGCAAAATGTTGCACGATAGACCCAAAAGAAAACAGATTATAAATTTAACCAATGCAATAAAAAGGTGGACCTAGATATATCTTAATAAGTAATGATGTGTGCTGACTTGTTCGCCATATTTACAAGACACGCCTGTGACGTGCTTACATTAACTGTTGACTTGGACCACGTTAAAGAGTATGTCGTACATTCTCTGTGTGTTCCTGGCAAACAACGTTTTTTGCTTAATAAAACTCATATTTGTGTTCCCAATTCTGCATGTGAATTCTTTGACCTTGAACGTTAGGGGTGACCATTTCTTGGCCATAGGCTGATCAAAATCAAGGTATCCATGTTGAGCATCTCGGTTGTAACGCCACGTGGACTTGTTTATAGAAACCAATGTTTCGGTGGAATATACTGCCGCCATCGACATGAAATAATAATTACGTAAAGTAGCCTTCTACACGACATTTATTGTATCTATGCTACATGTTTCGGCTGCATTGATCCAGCGTTAGTTGGCATGTCGTAAAATGTAGGCTGTGCATAGGAACACAAGCCAATGCGATAGGCTTTATATGCAAACTTAAGCATTTCCACCTGAGGATGGCCAGTTCGGGCTGAAACGTTTTAGCGCAGACAATACAATATGGGTTATGTAGACGGCTATTTTAAGTATTTATCTGTTCCCGCATACACCACGATGCAGATGCAGTCTCTAAAGACGGCAATGAATCTTTCGCTTCCGTAAAAGAAGAAAAATTTCTTGACTAGTTCAGCTTTTCAAGAAGGAGTCTGGTCCATGGAGTTTGTAAGTTTTGATTGGTGGTCTGTTTTGCTTGACAAATAATATATTAAGGAAACGGTCATTAACAGTTACATTTAAATCTCTTCTTCCCTAAGTGACATGTTTATTAAACATGTTTAATTGTCTGTCTCAGACTTTTCGATTCTCACTCAAATTTCCTTGATGAAGCAAAATGAATGCTGAAACAATTTTTGTTCAAGGACATTCATGTTTCTTTCTATAAAGTTTTTTAATTAAGTTTTTTCATGTATTATGCTATAGAGTTTGTCCATCACTGATGAACAGAATGTTAACAAATGACTGTGTTGCTAGTGTAATATTAATTTCGTCCGGAGATAGGGATTGGCTCTATCTAGTGGGCCCGACTGTGTAGGAGCCTGAAGACGGAGATAGAGTCCCATCTCCGAAACGTCGTTTTACGTTTTATATTTACTAGACGATGGATAATATCAATTCAATTGACTCTTCACCATCGTCAAGAAGTTTTAGATCTGATAATATTAATTTTGATCGTAAGAAAACTGTTGTTGCTAATTTTAATTTGGATTGAAATGACACAGGATTGTGTCCCATGGCGAGAGTTTTAGCGCTATTCGATCCTTTTTATTTCCCTTTTACTGTGAGTGTGTCTACATTAAGACCTCCTCACAGCGAACTATCTTTCGGAAGTAAATGTATATATAGTTAGAGGTGCAGTTGACGTAGCTGGCACGATGCCTGTATTAACAAAAGCCATATAATACTTGATTGCGATGTAAGAATTGATGGATGGGAGCCAGCCCCCAGCGCTTCTAATTCTGAAAGCAGGTGTGGATGTCACAATGAATCCCATATTCACGTTGTATTTATGCGGAATGGGCTTACACACAGAGGTAAAGATTTAATCACTTACCTGACATGTGGGTCCTATATATAGCAGACGTTCCAGAGCGATAGTTTCTGGGCTGGCAACTTCGGTAGCACAAGATTATTTGGACATGATTTTGCAAAGAAATTCTGATGGTAAATATTACGCCTTTCTTTTAATAACAATATTTTATGATACTTATTATATTTGAACGTCAATAGAACTCGTAATTAAGTGAGTTAGCGAGAGCAGTTTATGAAGATTCATCTTTGTTGTGAATGACGTGGGGATTTTTTTATATTTTTGGTGAAAAAATTGTCTGCTTTGAGAACACTTTCTCGTAACGAGAAAGTGTTTTGATAGGTTATATATGCAATTTATTTTGTTTTCACTTTTTATTGTTTCATGTTTATTTTATCTTCTGATGTCAACTCTCTAATTGGCTCCTGTAGATGTTGAGTTAGTGTTATATAATAAAGAATAAAATTATTATTATTATTATTATATTTATTTCAATAAAGAGTCCCTAGAAAGGACACGTAAGTAATAAGGACACAAAACAGTCACTATAATTCCTATTATGTTATTGGCAGAATGAATAGGCTAATACTCAAACTAATCTATGCAAACACAGCATCTCTGAACCTACCGGCTAACACTACATAGAACATCATAAGACTTGTTCTGCACCTGCAGTATCGGCAGAGACTATCAGAACCTTATTAGCGACCTATCACACAACAACTAACATTAATTAAGTGTTTTATAAGCGATGATTAAATCTGTATCTTGGCCTAGTCACTGTTTTAATAAGACGTGTAAATACAGGCTGAAATTAATAATGAATGTAACAATGCTATTGTTATGCTAATTATGAAATTGTTAATCGTCTTCTGCATTTATATATTGCAGTTTAAAATCAACTTGTGGTATAATACGCCAAACTTCTTTGTGTTAATATCTCGATACGAAAGGAAAGATGCAACCTTATGTGACCTCTAAAAGCTTTCGGTACTCCCTGATTTAATGCTAGTGCACTTTTAAAACTTAAAAGGAGGCCTTTATTTCACATGCAATATGCTTATACGAGCCATTAAGTTTCATGATTTTGCTCTTACAGATTTTTTAGATTGTATTACACTTAACGGTTTGTAGGCCTATGGAAACTTTAGACTTGATGGTGTTTTGGAACTTCCACTTTATTCTCACTCTTACAAGATCACGACGGACAGACTGATGGGAATCGCCTTCACGTACGGCATTTTACTCGATGCAATACATGAAGAAGTTTTAATTTTCTATATTTATTTTGTTTAAACTGAGCCATTTAGCTCATAGAATGCAATTCATATATTTTATATACTTAAAAATTATTGTTTGTAACTGTAATTTTTGTTTAAGTTTTGCATACATGTTACATATTAAAAAACTCACAATTTTTCTATTTGTTTCCATCCCTCTTCTAGCATAAAGAGATCTAGCTTTCTCAACACTTTTAACTACATATTTCCTTTACAGGACACCTTATTAATTTGAGTATTACTTGGCCGTCTCTGTATCTGACAGACAAATTCTACTTAGGCCGTCTTTTTTGGGGTTAGGGCTACGTTCTTTCTTCGGGAAAAACTTGTCGGCCATCTCCGTCTGCTGACGCGTCGATTTCAAACAAAAGAAACTCAACAGACGCCTTTTTCGTCTGGCCGCCTCCTAGAGAATTCTCTTCCAAACAAGATGTGGATGCTGCTAGGGTTTGCTTATGTAACGAGATAAAATTGCTTATCCTCATAATTATCTGTAAAAGCATGCAGTCGTCTGTCAGTATTGAGTTGTTTGTAGGCCCTAGGAGAGCAGTATGACTTAAGGCGTGGTCGTTAACGCTGACTACGAAATTCCACTAAAATGACTCATCCTCGGTTTACGCTTTGATTTAAATTAGCTTTTACAAAGAGCGTCCTACACTTGTTTTCTGAATTGGAACGCCGCTTTGGGTAACAGTCACATATTTCAGTTATTAAACAACACGTAACTAATGATCCTGTTATTTAAGGTGCCAACAACTTTTAAGAGAAGTGTCCATACAAATATATTTTTTCTGACCTGCCCATTGAAATATGTCATTCTGGGTTTTAACCTTTATCTTGTACACTCTAATACTTGTCTAATTCCTTTCAAGTTCATCTAACCAAGAATTCAGTACCGTATTTCGCTCGGTGGTTTGTCCAACCTAACAATATTTAATGAAAAATGTGAATTTTGAAGTTCTTTTTATGTAATTTTCTGCAAAATCGGTTGGGGAATCCAGTACTCCACCATAGTATTCCAGGGTTATGTATATATATATATATGCAGAGAGAGAGAGAGAGGGGTGAATGATAGGGGAGCTCATTTCCTGAAAGTTATAACTGTCCACAAATTTACTTAAAAAGGTACCTGTTCACTTGTGTCGGATGCAGGCCTGTACAGGATTTAAAGACATTCGATATTGAACGTAGTCCTGTTGTACTATCTAAAATTTCACTGAATGAAAACTTCGAAATTCCTGCCATAGTTTTGGGAACGTCGGCTACAAATAAAGATATATTAGTCCGCGGATCACATAGTTCATTGTGCCGTATTCATTGACATGTACTCACAGAGGAATTGTTAACATTTATTGAATACCTCAGGGCTACTCGGGTACAAGAGTGAAATGTAGGGCTTTGAATCCTTAGTGAAAGGCAGAATTCTGATGGTAGTTCGGCTGTGTTTAAGAAGTTTGCACCAACGGTCTACGGAACGTGCTCCTTTGTTTCAACACTGCACCAGGAAGGTGTAAAAAGTGAACGCACACACGTACAAAGACGGACACTGTGAAGAAGTTGGTTGTAAGATTACAGCCTTGTCAGTGTCAGAGTAATATGTGGGGAATTTCTTGGGACTATGTTAACATTGTAACTCTATTTATGACAGTCACGGGTTCTAGTACGAAGCAATGATATAAACTATTTAAATAATAACAGTTAGGACCTAAGAGGAATGACTTTAGCTGACAATTTAAAATAAAAATAACTCAGGAATCTGTGATTTGAAGAATGTAGTGAAATCTGTGGAGTTAGGATGAGCTGGACATGTGGCGTGAAGATTTTCGATGGGGAAAGCTGTTAGAAAGCAGTCACCCCCAGAAACAGAGGGAGTGTGGGAGGTGAGTGTAACGTCAGAATATATCTTAGGGACAGAGGTTATGAGGGTGAGAGTGAATTTAGCTGACTGAGGATCGTGTTCAGTGGCGGTGTCCGCGAAATCGCAGTTCGCTGTTTCACCGACCATTCTTTCTCGAGAGTTCCGGGTTCAAGTCTGGGCCCTGAGATCGGAAACTCTTGTTTAGGTTTGTCTCAGTCCCCTCAGGAAAGTACCGGGATGGTAGATAGGCCGCTTCCTTCCGCATTTTTTTTCAATTCAACTATCTTTAATCATTCTATCATTCGACATACAGCATACTCTGAGTTAGCGGCTTCGTTAAATGGACCACACATTAATAAAAATCTGCCATTTCATGTTGTTCGATTTTTCTGTGTCTTTTGTCCTCACTTTTTTTTATTTTTTTTTTGTACGTTTGAAGGTATTTCCATCTATGTTACATTATATTTCTCTCACATGACCCACAAACAACAACCTTGTTTCCTCAGAAATTCACCTTAGAGTTCCATTAGTTTCCACTTGTAATAACAATAACACAATTATACATCGAAATGTATTGTTGAACTGAATTTCTGTAAAGAATAGCCCACTCAGCATTTGAATTGATTGTACCCTTTAGTATTATTTTCTTTGAATTTAGTTAATACATTCAAGAACGATAGTTCATTAATCAAGGCCACTTTGATTATGATGCGATGTTGATGGATGTTATTGTTGTTTGGTGCAACGTCGTGGTGGCGCTGTGTTGCCAAGCAACCAATGTAAAGCTTTTGTTCTCTCTTTCTGCCTGCACAGGTGTCTGCGTCTCAGCGCCTCCCACAAAATTTGTTGCGTCATCGGGACGGTCGTTGCGTCTCGTGGTTCTCCCCAGCATGGAAGGAAGGTGCGTTTCAAAATGTATCGTATCAGCGGTTCAAGCTCTTCAGTGGAACAATAATTCAAGTGCAGTTACACGGAAGCATTCACGGTAAGTCAGAACATTAGTCTTTATTCTTGTATTTCCGGTAGTGTGTCGTGATCTACGTTCTCAACAGTTTGAACCAATGATGTTGGCATTTGTCAGAGACTGCGGGAATCCATCGTGTCGTTTTCTCCTCCTTCAGAAACTAAATTTTACTTCTTCATAATATCGTATGCCACAGTTTAGCCCGTAAAATTTACACTTGTTCATAATATATGCCACAGTTTAGCCCGTAAAATTTATGGACTGTGCCTTGTGGCTGTGGTTATATTCTCTGTATGACTGCAATGGGCATCTTCTTCTCTACCATAACATCTAAAACGGGTCTGGAGTGTCCCTTCATCTTCTCCAATTGGTTATTTTCATAGACGTGTAGGCGACGAGGCATGAAGTTGGCTTCACCGAGGTTATGGATGGGCACAGTTATACTTTCGCCCCACCTTCATGGCGTGGGAGATAAACACTGTGTATCAGGTCCCTCTACTCTTCCTGCATGGGTCATCGTGTAAAGACAAGAGTTAAGGAATTTTGATGTTAATACTTTCAAACGTTGGCCGCATTGTTTAACATCTGCGTCAAACTCCTATGTGATTACCCTCGACTGGTAACTGTTGTTGCATGTTCGGCATAGGAAGTAAGGTACAGATGTTATTTGAACTGTTCAGAAGCCAATGAGTGTAATCCAGGAAAGAATTTTCTTTCTTTAAAGTGACTCCGTTCAGCATCTTTCAAGCTATCCACCTGAGACACTCGTTCATTTCAAACTAGGGTTGCATAGAGTGCCAAGGTATTTAATTAATCCTTTAAAGCAGTGGTATTCAACCTTTTTTGTTCGCGTACCCCCAAATATAATTTCTCTTCAACTTTGTACCCCCAAAGTTGTTGGTGTATAATTCAAGTTATGCATATTAATAAATCTACATCTGAAATAAATTAAATAAATTACATTACTGATTATTCAGTGTTCATCATAAAATAATATATATATTTCACGTATCCCCAAAGATGTCTTCGCGTACCCCCGGGGGCACGCTTACCCCAGGTTCGATATCACTGATTTAAAGGACTGTTAGTTACACACACCACTTGCATCAATGTTTAATAACGTGGTATGTCTCCTACATAATTAATCTCATTTGACTTTTCGAATAAACGTGAATTATTTTCGTAACCATCATCAAATGATTGACCTTGTAACAAGATTACGGTTTTTAAATGCTATTTAAATAAACTTCGCGCTTCACGATACATCAGAACAGCTTATACAATAGAGTAGCAACAAATAACAGAAGACTTAACAGCGTTTTTCCCATGACCTGATGCAAAGGGACCATGGAGGTTCCTATACGCACTCCATGCACTGAACATATAATCGAACTAGAAACGATAGAATTAAATCATCACAAATAGATTACTCTTACCCCCACTGCGATTCACATCTAACAAAGAGATAGGGGTAAATTGTTCTCACTGCCAAGCACACGTACTATGGATATTGACATGTGTTTCTGAACAAAGAATTACTCGTATAAAATTGGTTTTTTTTAACCTTGTACATTGTATAAATTATAACATCACGTTTACAGAGCTTGATTTTGCTTTCGTGAAAGGGGGCAAAATGACAGGAAATATGTCTTTTGACAAATTGAACGATAATTAGCTTTGCAAGAAGAACTCTGCACGATGAATTTAGACGTAAGTAACTGTGATGATGTAAATTAGGCCTAATTATATAAACGTACTTATCCTTGTTAACTATGCTTTATTTACACTGTCACAGTAATCTATTTGATAGTCATTGACTTATTAAAGTATGACCCCGAAAACTCTCCTTCGTAATCAGGAAGCCCCGTGTTCAGATCAGGACCGGTGTCCTGTTATCCTGACCGAGGATGTCTCCGATCGTTTCTCTTCATGATCCTACAGAATCGTCGTTCAAAATAATTGTCTTTTAACGCTGCGGAAAATCTGCAGTTTACAAAGCGTCGTTAAATACACAATAAGAAAAAGAACACAAATTTTGTCTTATTTTTAAGAGAAAACTTTGAGACCCGGCCTGAAGTTGGTTAACTATAGCGGGAACTACAAAAAAAAACTTCTAACAAATTCCCCGTGAAACCGTACTAAAGCATTAAATACCTGTTCGTGCAATAAAGACAGGATTTCGCGATCTTTTGTTATTTTTAAGGTTCAGTGCAATAAGCGTATTTCCGAAACAGTTTTCATACTGGTTGAAGCGGTGAGGGGCTTTTTGATGTTTTTCTGTTTTGTGACGCTGCCCAGCAAAGAGCTCACAAGTATCAAAAGCCTCCCTTCCCCCTCAGCTTTCCAACAAACCACTTGAAAGTGCGTGTGCATGGCTGTAAACTGATTGGTGTTGAAAAGCCGTGTCGATTTTCTCTTGGTTTGTTCCCAGCAAACGAAAATCTGAAAATTAGCTATTGGTTCGGAACTCTGATTAGTTATCTCGTCTACTGTCTAGAAACGTAAAGCTGTAATTTTGCCTGTAGTTTTATATGGGTGTGAAACTTGGTCTCTGACACTAAAGAAGGGAAGTAGACTGAGGATGTTTGAGAACTGGGTGCTGAAGAGAATATTTGGAACTAATGAATTGCTAGGAGACTGGAGAAAGTTACATTTTGAGGAGCTTTATAAGTTGAGATGGGCAGGACACGTAGAGGGAGAGAGGAGGATTGCATACAGGGTTTTGGTGGCGAAACCAGGAGAAAGGAGACCAACAGGAAGACACAGACGTAGGCGGGAGGATAATATTACAATGGATCTTAGAGTAATAGGATGGGGTGGTATGAACTGGATTCATCTGGTTCTGGATAGGGACTGGCGGGCTCTTGTGAACGCGGCAATGAACCTTCGGGTACCATAAAGTGTTGGGAATTTCTGAAGTGGAAGGAACTTCAAACGTTACGTCCATTTTCAGGGTGTTACATATGATTTTCGTTATGTCACAAATTTTTGTTCTTGGTCCGCTGGAACACTAGGATCTATTGTTCGTATCCCGCTCTGAGTAAAAATGGGTCCGTATTTTCTTATTTTGTGTTGCCCTTTCAGCAGCAGACCTCCAGCAGTATCGATAGACAAATATCCTGCGCGAAGGGTCCTACCAAATGTTTACACTATTCAGAAATAATTCTGAATCATTACACGCTAGAAGGCTCCAGCCGACGAAGAATAACATAGGCACTGGCTTTCTTGGAGTGCAGACACACGAAAGCAGTTAAAAAAAAAAGAAGTTGTGGCTATCATCCTGAGATTATTTACCGCCATCCTTCAATTAGGAGTATTTTCAGTTTCCAAGGACTGGATTTGTTAGTATGAGCGCTGCGGGCAGATGACCTGTGTATTCTTCACCCTTATCTCTATATTTCATCTATGAATTCCCCGCCCACAACGGCTTCTCATACAAACACCTTGTATGCCGACCTGCTGAGCTGATTTACACATTCGAGTATGAGATGCTGCCTGCCTGTGCATGAGGTAAGGTAAAGCGCTGCAGAAGCGTATCGAGACTGCGTGTGTCGAACGGCCGACATATGTACAGAGCAAACAATATTGAATTTTGGCTTTCCGTTTGAAACCCTGAAATTGGCTACACTTCATAAGCAGCTTGAGTATTTGTTTTACGGAAACAGGAAAGAACGTAGATGGAAAAGCAGAGGGGAAAGAGGGAAACGTGAAGGAATATTTATCCCACACGTACAAAATTGTATGATTTAATAGACAGACTAATGAATTAATGTTTTTGCCACTGATAATGACCTCATGAGGTCGAAACGCGTGTTTTCCAAAGTGTAAACAGTTTTGTTTGTGTGCATGGTTTTATATATTTTAGATAAATATATGAAGGAATATGAAGAATGAGAGAAGCAGAACACGAATAAGAAGAGGAAGATATTCAAGAACTGAATGAGGAGCAGGAAAGGTAGAGCAGTTAGAAAGGTTAAGAGGGATAAATGGAATAATAAGAGGGGATAGAAGAGTGATAAAAGGACAATAAAAATGAGAATAAGAAATAAGATGACAAACAAAAACAAATAATGATGCTCTAATTGTAAATCGAACATTTCGATAGAAAGAGCATCATTTTAATATATTTTAATATATTTTAAATATTTTAAATATTAAATGTTAATTATAGTAATAATATTTTAATATTTTAATATTTAATAAAATATTTTATTGTGATTAGACGGTTAAAATAAACAAACAAAAACAAGTTCATCATATTATGTTTATCTTATATGAGTGCCTTTTAAAAATAAGTTTGATGACTTTTCTTTTCTGTTCAGATTCTTTACGATAGCTGTTCAGTTTATCTCTTCGTTTAATATAGCTCATAATGAAATAAGAACTGAGGTAAAGGAGGAAGAAAGCAAGTGGAAGAGGAAGGAGGAGTTAAGAGACGAAGCAAAAGAAGAATATAAACGTTGTTTGAGGAGAATGAAGAAAATAGAGACGCGGAGGAGGGATATCAAGAACAGTACTACACATTAAGGAAGATGACGTGGATAGGATATGTAGCATGCATGGTGCTGGGGAGAAATGCATGATGAATACTAGTAGGAAAACCTGAAAGCATGATGCTATTTGAAGAATTTAGGCGCAGATTAGAGAATAACATGAAAGAGTAAAGCTGCACGCCGTGTAGGCGGTCAGAGAATAGTAGACCCCTATTAAAATGAATCTTAAAAAGAAATACAGTGTGGGAGTGCTGTATGGATTTATCTGGTTCAGGTCAGGAACAAATCTCGGCCACTTGAGAACTCGATAATGTGTCGGGGAAGTTCTTAACTAGCTGAGCGACTATTAGATTCTCCAGAAGAATTCTGCTCTATGGAGTTAGATGGGATATTTTAAATTAGATGGGGCCGAATTAAAGTAGTGAAACACTTTTATAAAAGTGTTCCAAACACCTGAGAGCAAATTCAACGTTTAAAAATATCTTAAGAATTTACGCTATTTCGGACAAAATGCAGTCTTTTATTTAAGATACTTACAGGCCTGCAGATACTGCATGCTTTCGTCTTACCACGCTACTTACTTCAGCATATGATCCCAGTTGCTGTGTTTGAATAAACATTGTCCATTATCTCCGTATTACCCTATGTTCCTGCATCTTTTTTCTTTTATTTATTCTGAACCACGCAGTCCTATCAATTTGTTCCGTCTCTTCGTATCATTAATCGTTGAACTGTTTGCATGTTTGTTCGTTATGGTCCATTCATATTTGAAGCTCAAAGAAATGTAAAAGAAATTGAATGTATAATAAAACTTGTCAATGGAAAGTAATGAAGTCACACATACCCAGTACAGTATTTTCCTGCCCACCGTCTACAAATACAATGAAACATTACAATATCGCTAAAATCCTATAATTGAATATAATTTGTAATTTCATTAGACAATAAAATTGTCATAATTTTTCATATACGAGCGCGCGACACACACACGGCTTTTCAGGTTTAAGGACAGGGTAACTATGATTTTATAGCGCATTCTGCCTGTATGTTTGAAGTAATGTCTTCACAGTGAATCATGAGACAATAAACTAGTTATTTTATTGCATTGTATCTTAATTTTAAATATTGTGTATATCAGTATGACCTGCTTTCGTTAGAAAGTTCTCATTTCAAATACACATTTTTTTTATCTCTGTTCAGAAACAGTTTCTGTTGCTTCTTTATAGGAGATAGGGAATAGCTCTATCTAGTGGGCCCAACTGAGTAGGAACCTGAAGACGGAGATAGAGCCTCATCTCCGAAACGTCGTTTTACGTTTTTTACGTTTTATTACTAGACGATGGATAATATCCAAGTAAATTTTTATTCAATTGACTCTTCACCATCGTCAAGAAGTTTTAGATTTGATATTATTCTTTGTGATTTGTATACATACAATCAGTACGTTGAACCATAGGCCTGTGTATGTAATTTTGTTATTCGTTAGCCTTATTGAAATGAAGCGAAACTCTAGTGCTACAGTTCAGACAGTGTTAGGAAAGACAATTTTAATTTATTTTTCGTCTTATTCTTGACGGCATCATCTTGGCAAGTTTTTACATTAATTCACGGCCGAAGATCTTCACCTGTAGTTTATATCTTAATTGCATCCTGCTTGTGTTCCTCAATACAATACTTTTATTTTCCGTCGTTTCACAAGCTTATTGTTAAAATCACATAAAATTTCACATAAAATTGTTACATTTTTAAAATTGACGACATGTTTCGATATACAATTCTATCATCGTCAGGTCTATCAAAATTAAAATTAAAATCTGGTGTATCTGTTGCTCTGCTTATATTGATTTTGTTTTTACCCGTTTTTGATTTTATTACATCTCCAGGCTTCTTCCATTTAATTTTGGAGACTGCGCCTGGGTGCCTATATCGGCGCAGTCTCCAAAATTAAATGGAAGAAGCCTGGAGATGTAATAAAATCAAAAACGGGTAAAAACAAAATCAATATAAGCAGAGCAACAGATACACCAGATTTTAATTTTAATTTTGATAGACCTGACGATGATAGAATTGTATATCGAAACATGTCGTCAATTTTAAAAATGTAACAATTTTATGTGATTTTAACAATAAGCTTGTGAAACGACGGAAAATAAAAGTATTGTATTCACCTGTAGTGTTGGGTCACCGTTAAACGCTGTACAACAGAGATTGTATGAGCACAGAATGTGGCGTGGTGTTCCTAAGATGGAGGGGGCGCGGTGTACAAAAACCTCTCACTTTGAGAATTAATGAGACTGAGGAGTGATTGATGTGATCCATGAGATGCAGCAGAAGTACACACAAACTAGCTGCAGGGGTGACCACCTTGGATTTTTTTAAACGCCGAACCGCCAACATTCTTCTAACGTAAGTTATTACCTACTGCTTCCTTTCATTGTTCCTCCATTCTTTCTGTTTGTCATTATTTCACATTTTTCTCATTTTCTCCCTATTTCGTTTCCCTTCGATTCCTTGTATTTCTCTCCTTTTAACCGGACTTTCCTTTCTTTCACTTTTTATTTTTTATTTTTCCCTTATTTCTTTTCTCTTCTCTTCTCTTCTTTATTTTCTTAAATTCCTTCTTTTGTTATGGCTGTCTTTTCTCTCTACCATTTCTTTCCTTTCTATTTTTGTTTTATCTTTCTTATTTCTCTCTTCGTTATTCTCTCTTTTGTTCTTTGTTATCTATTTTCTTAGCTTTTCTCTTATTCTTTTTCTTCTTCTGTTCGAAGGACATGTCCATCGTGTTCCTTCGAATATCCGTACATCCCTCCTTCCGTTGAATTTGTACTGCAGAAGTTTCTGTGGGGAATCTTTCGTCGTCCATCCGTTCGACATTTATTCTCCGTTGTGCTCTGTATTTCTCAATGTCTGCCTCTGTCTTGGAAACTCCTACAGTTTCTCTGTATACTCGATCTCGTAACGAAGATCAGTGTGTTGTCTGTGGAATGTCATTTGTTATGAAAAGTTTGTCCTTCAGAATACTTGTGAATTGTCGCCAGCGGTAATCCTCGTTGTGCACCAGGTCCGGACAAAGTCAAAATGGTATACAAATTAAGGAAATCTTTCTTAACCACTCATTCCCCTTTATTACATTGAGCAAAGTAAATTCATGGCCGTCATAAAGTACCTATTTTTCGTCACATGCAGCAATCTAATGTTTTAAATCCTATACAGCACGCACATACAGGTCTCTATGTAAGTTGACAACTTGTGGTTTCCGTATCCATCACCCGACAATTTTGGATTGAAACTGGAGCCCGAAAATAAAATATTCTTTTTTATCTCGTTACATAAATAAAAATAATAAATAATAAAAAAAATTGAGAGGTGAAACTTGGATATATTTTATCATGTTACTCTATATATTTTGTACAATGAGAGTCCTTATAAAATATAATCTGATATTATTTTATTTTATCTTTGAAAACTCTACATAAAATTTTCTTACACAGGAATTTCTCACTTGCCACTCTATTCTTGGAAGAGATAGATTCTAACCTAGATAAATGGTTTAAGAAAGGCATAAGGATAGTTAAAAGTCAGAAACTTCATATCTTGTAGTCTTCATCTAATATTCTTATGAAATTAAAGCTGAGCGAGATGGACAAATTGCCTAAAAATGTGGCCTTAAATTCTGAAGGGAAGAGTCTTCTCGAATGGCGTAGTGATATGTATGACAGTAACATCGAAATGTAGGCGTGCCTTAAAGAAATTGTGCCGAAGGATTAAAATGGATAAAATTAGTGGGATATGTAGCACGAACTCAGAAAGTGGAAATTTGTACAATACTTTTATTGGCAGGCTTCAAGTGAAGAGAGAACTTTGAAGGCCTAAGTATAGATGGATGGATAATATTTCAATTAATTTGTAATCTTAGGCTTTATGAACACAGTGATTGTCCTTCAAATTTAAAAAAAAACTGAGAATTTACTTACCAACTGAGTAACTACAACACATTCAATTAACTTAGATCCTGTAACATGAAGTAAGTTACATTTTCTCCTCCGTTACTTCATATTTTGCTGTCTGATCCGAAGATGATTTACGGACCTTGTACCTAACCTAATAGCAGAATTGAAGTTGCATATTAACATTATTACAACTGGAAAGACGTAAAAGAGAAAAACACAAAGTTTCGAAATGTAAGAGATGCCTTTACAATTCTCTCATTTGACAAGTGTACCATATATCGAAATACAACGTGAAAACGCAAAATAAATACAAATGTTTTAAATATAAATGAACGTGTTTAATTAACAGCATGGAGTCCATATCCCAAATGACTCAATCGTTGATTATTTTGTTTGAATGAACTGTTGTCCAAAATTAATTGTGTTGTACAACATTATTATTTCATGACAAAGGATGAAATGCAATTTAGTGTGACGTTTTGAAATGCTCTTCTTTATACTTG
>NW_019060254.1:604343-614856 GCF_000696155.1 Zootermopsis nevadensis
AGTGCCTCGAATTGTGCCGGCGCCATGCGGGCGGTTATGCGGGTAACTCTCAGCATTTCGCACACACACACGCTTTGTAGGTTCATCTGCCTGGAAATCCAACGTTAAAGTAAGAGTGCGGAATGGAAAAGAGTGGATAGCCAAACTTGCTTGTTTTGCACTAAATAGCGAACTTCAAAGGGCTCGGTTGTTCTTTTCAGCTGGGATCTTTCGTAGTTAACACGAGGTTCGGGTACTCCTATACTAAGCATTATGGTTTACACGTAGGCCGAATAATTCGAGTTAACACTTTACTCTAGTGAACTGTTTTTGTTTTCACGGTGTACGTTATTGGACAAGAACTTAGGAAGCAGAAATGTGCTTCAAAGGAATGAAGTTGGAACTTCCATTTCGAATAAAGTCTAACCAAATGTACTATTTATATGTTGTATCCAGTCACATTCAACTGGCGTGAGGTGCGTGGACAGTCTGACATGCCAGAAGAACACTTATCTTTCGTGTATGTATTTAACATTTTATATAACTGTCAAACTAACCAACTGAGCGCCTATTTGAGTGGAAATAGAAAATCTAAGATTGAAATCAAGCTAATGTTGGTATAGGGATCGCTCTAGGCTTGAATTTTGGCTGTACCACTTTCATTCGTGTTAAGACTGAAATATATATTCATCTACGGTTTTGCTGCTATTTAAAAACGAGGCCTGCTCCAGCTGAAAGTCAGAATAATTTCAGGAATCATGGTAGCACTGTCTCTCTTCAAAATAATCAGATACTCTTTCAATTTTGTCTCAAACTCAGTTCACGACCCGTGGATCAACTATCCTGATCGAAGTTGCCAAAAATCTCGGTCGAGGGGTCAGCACTGCAGCTTCGTATTCCGGAGGTCCCCGGTTAAAATTTCAGCCAGGTGACTGGTTATCATGATTTATTCTCTATTCTGTGGCGTTCTTTTCATTCCCTCCAGGAAAATGGAGAGACGAACAGCGTCACTCAATAAACTACAAATAACTGGCTAAAAAATGTCGTGGTTTTTCTCAGTTTCTCATGCATATTCTGGGATAGTATCTTCAATCGGCCATGATCGCTTTTTAATTAATTTATACCAATTCGTATTTTACAAATAACCCCGCCAGGTGCTTTGCGGTTTTAAGAGCGACGTTAAATAGGCCTAAACGAACAGTTAATCTATCATGCTTCCGAAACAGCATCTTAAATAACACAAAAATAAATCCAGGATTTAAACGTCGCAAACCTGCAAAGGGACAAGCCATGCGCCTTGTATCCTCACAACGTGTTTTCCTAACATCCACCTTAATATTACTGTTAGAACTTCGCCGTACTCGCTCGTTCTAGTTGCACGTGAAAGGTAAATGCGAACGTCTGTAAACGACATTTTTGCAGAGTTTATTCAACCGTAGGTTATTTAACGATGAGTCTCATTTGTGTACGAGAACAGAGTTCAACTTCTCCGTCCTCTGTTATACTTTATTTTACAAACAAGTTGCACGAATATTAGAAGACTGTTTAGACAGTTTTCTCCGAAGCAAAATTATTTCTTACTCCAGGATTGCGCAAACGAACCTGATACCTTACCTACATGTGATATTACTAACGTGAAACGTATCGAGGTCATAATGCCAGAAAGGCGTATATCAACAAAATGACTGATTTACAGGAGGCTAAATTCTTACGTTTCATTGATTTGACAAATTTGCATTATTAATGTTAATACGCCAAAATTTAACTGACTGTATTTCTGTGTAGATCAACAACAGCTTTACGCCCTTCTGGCATGATGTACTTCCCACTATTTTATATTGTCACACCAAATATGTCCCATTATGCGAACGTGTTGATGTGCCGTTCTCGCATTCATTAACATAGACGAGTGTGATATAATGATAGTGGTATTTCCTTTCAACAAATGTTTATTGTTACTAATCACGCTGAAGTTTCCTTGCCTATTAATAGCCGTGTTTTAACAGTTGTCAGTCAACTAATTGCTGAATCGTTATTTAAGCAACTTGCTTATTGAAATCAGTGTATTTAATATTAAATATTTTACAAAACCAATTATAGATGTTAGCTAAGAGCATGCCTTTTGATGTAACAGATTAAAAAAACACATTTCAAAACTTTATATTAAGTACATGTGCTGTTTGTATGGTATGTGGGCCCCTAAAACTGAGTATAAAAGAAAGTTTTTATGAGGATCGCAAAATCAATTTCCGGCTGTGCCAGAATACGTTAAAAGCGTTAAATTAAAGGATGGTTTTGAATCATAAACATGACAATAAGCGGTCATAGTCTATTTCAGCGTTTCTCAACCTTTTTGCCCTTGCGGAACCCTTGAAATAATATTCATGTCTCAGGGAACCCCTACATAAAGATTATTATATACCATTATTGATATCTTTCTTTCTTTCTTTATAAACTTAAAGTTTATAAGGAAAACTTAATATATTTTTTCTAATAACTGGTTTACGCAAAAAATTACTTGCGTTTTTCTCAAGTTTATTGACAATAAAAAAAAACGGAAATCGAACTGCCTGTTCAAGAGACCTCATACGGAGGTTTTCATTCACACAAAAAATAAACATAAATAACCAATATCGTACATAACATATATAAACAGAACGAAAACAGATAATAACTACTACAATAACTAAATCGTTTATTGACAATGTTAAAAAAGGCATAAGATAGATCAAAGTAAAATGTCATATGAACAAATATGAGTCAAGGAAATGTTATTTTTGAAGCCAATTTAAATAATAAAATTTACATGAGTCACTCGATGATACGTGAATCCATCACGTAGAGCTCCTGTACACTGACCACTAAAGGCGGTTTCACGCTGGCGCCGTATAGACGTCGTTAAATATATTTCTTATGACTTTATTATAATACCCAAGAATTTTCCGAGAATATGTCGTACGTGTATAGTAAAATTACGAATATGAAATTAAACATAAAAATGACTCAAAAATACATTTACATATGATTAGCCTATTCATCACTATTTCTCGCGGAACCCCCGGCGATTGCTCGCGGAACCCTAAGGTTCCGGGGAACCCCGGTTGAGAAACGCTGGTCTATTTTAAGGAATTATTTCGAAACTGCCCCAGAGTGGCAGGGAAATCACGATAAAATAAACAGTCAAAATAGCCTGTCATTGGATTCAGATTCAAATTCAGGACCTCAAGAATACAATATAAGTGTTTACCACCAACCCGCAGCATTCAATCACAATCCTTCAATTACGTTATATTTTGTTAGTTGTGGAGTTTTCATTCTTTCTTGGTATTTGTACCAGTTCGTTTTCCATTACTGATGTGGTTCAGATATGCAAGAGTGCAACATAACATAACTTTCTGCTATAAATCCTCAGACTGGTGGATAGTCCAACTGAGTTCCTAGACTGTAATGCGTTTAATTGCAGCTGCAAGGCACGTAAGTGACAAATAGTGGCTGGCGCTACAGTAATGCAGATGTCATCCCGATTTGATGAGAGCTGTAACCTTGTACAGTCCAGTTACAGAATTTGTGGAATGCTTGTCTCGCGTTACGCTTATGAGAGTTCGCGAAATGTCTGCACTGCAGACTGATTCGTAGCAGGACGCGAAGTGTGTATCATCGCCGAGACTAGCTGTGCTCTACGGACTTTAGAATTCTGCGCTGATCACTACAGTGTGTTTAGTAAGTGTCAATCTTCGGCTCTCTCCAAACTACATTTTTATTGTCTCATTTTTCACAATTAAAGTGAGGAAAATTCAGAAGTTTTATTCTGATTTGGATCACTCACATATTAAAGGCGTTCTTTGCCATTACCCGTTTACGTAACTCTTTAATTTATTTCCGTTATAAATCTTTTTGATCAAAGCCAAAGAACAAGATAAACTTTTACACTGCAAAAAGTATGAATTATTTTTACTCCCAAGATAAAGGAAATAATAGGATGTTATAGCACTCAACGTAATTAGGAGCTTCATACTCTGAGGGCTACTATTCGCCAACTATTATTAGGGCGATCAAAGAAAGGAAGGTGAGATTGGCAGGACATGTAGCATAATGGGAGATATGAGAAATTTATACACAGTCGAACGCCTGAAGGGTAGTGACAGCTTGGGAGATCTAGGCATAAATGGAAGGATAATATAATGATTCTCAAGGATGTAGGATGTGCTGAAGCAGGCCGGATGCGTGTGGCTCAGGATAAGGTCCAGTGGTGGGTTGTTATGAACTCTTTGGGGTTTATAAACGGCAGGGAATTTCTAGACTAGCTTAGCGACTACTAGTTTCTCATGAAGATCTCTTCTCCATGTCTTTATGATAGGTGAATGATCGAAGTAACTGGGCAGGGTTTGCAAGGCCACTATATTATTCACAGAAGGAACCACAGTCAGATGAGCTCTCTGGTCCATGCAGGCCTCTGTCCAGCGAGTATTAGTGGTAGAATGAAGCTGACCACTCATCAAGCGGTCATTTCAAAAATGTATGGAGTTTTACGTCACATTTCCTATACACCTTCATGGCGTGATGCATATTAAAGGGCCAAATTTTGTATTTCTTTAATAATTAATCACACTGAGAAACGTTTAAAGTAAATTTGTAAAAGTAAGACTTAAATACCTTAAACAACCACTATTACGAAACTTGGAGGAAAAACCCCTGATACATTGAATATTTGAAGTTACATCTTCAGAGTCGCTTGTAATGAATGTGTGACGTATCTGAAATTATGCATTAAAAATATGCTACGTTAATTTATGTACTAGTCTCTTATGTAATCAACTGGCATCGATGAAAAGGGAATTGTTAATTGTTTAGAGAAAAATTAACCACCTTAAGTTTTTCTGTAAACTTCTTGTCCCAAAAATATATAAAAAAGCGCTTGTTTTCGCTTAAAATTCTGATAATACGATGAAGATCACTCATTCTGATAGTATTGTAAACCCTTCACGAGATCGTGCCATAGTTGTTCAGTTAGGAACGTCACTACAGTACAATGAGACTTACACCCCATGGACTTTCCTCACTCATATATCCGCTCTAAGACTCTCGAGCCCACACCCTTGTAGCGTATCGGACCTAGATATGCATCTCCGAGCCCTGTTACTCCTCTGGCATCTTTTACACGGACGTCTGTGTGTGCTACGTATTTCTACTCAGCATCAAAACTTTAATAGAAATCGCATGACAATAAGGCGCAACCAACAATGGCACCCCATTCCGAATTGTTATTCAAATTTTCTTGCTGGCAAACTGAATTAGATTTTGATGAGCTCTTTGATTGGGCTTGCACTTGTGAAAGACGCAGGATTGTTGGGTTGGGGGAAGGGGGGTTAAGAACGAAGGAAATATTGAAGGGGATGGGCTCCAAAAATTCAGCCTGATATAAGATGGTAGTTGCATATGTAGACGATGGAATCATAAGCTATACAATCTTGGAGGATTGAGTAATTCAAGTGAACCATGTTTCAACTCTTTCATTATGCTTCATGAGTTTTGTGAAATATTGAATTGGTGTAAATATCTTCATAAAGTGAAGTGAAAGGAATATTACCTTAAAGACTGAGCATTACACAAACGGAACACCTGCTAAAAAATAACTTCTATGAAACGGATACCTGGCGGAGCAGGAATCTTCTAACCTCAAAGAGCAGATGAACATCCATCAAATAAAAAATGTTATTGTGTATTATTTTTCCGCTACCAAAAGGAAGTAAGCAATTGGGATACAGTGAACAAGAATTGGTCTGTTATGTTACCACTTTCATGGCAGGCTAAAAAATGGTAGCCGTAGCGATGCTGTGTGTCAGTAAGAACAATCTAAATTAGATTAGAATATGAAGATTTCTGTCTTCTGGGTTGTTGCGCCGTGTAGTCTGGTCGATGTTTACCAACGTTTCAGAGGTCATACTGCCTCCATCATCAGGGCGATGAGTATGAAGATTTCCGTCTTCTGGGTTGTTGCGCTGTGTAGTCTGGTCGATGTTAACCAACGTTTCAGAGGTCATACTGCCTCCGTCATCAGGGCGATGAATATGAGATTAGAGTAGCTTTGGTTACGGTAGTTAAGATATAATACAGTATTACCTTTATGCTAGTAAAATGTGTGTTATCTTTAACTAGAATATTCTTACTGGCGCACAGCAACGCCACCTTTGTGGTGAAACAATAAAACATCTATATCAGAAACGTTGTATAAAAGAAGTTGCATATAAAGTGTTGAAAATGAGAACGTGACTGTCATCTGGGTTGTAACTCTGCGTAGACAGAAGTTTGCCAACGTTTCAGAGGTACTTGCTGCTTCAATTATCAGGGCGATGGTAATGGAATCAACAATCCTCTCTGAAACGTCGGTAAACTTCTACCAGACTACACGCAGCAACTACCAAGAAGTCAGCCATCTTCGTACTCACCGCCTCAAATATTACTTGGTAAAAATAGGCTCTTTCTTGATTAAGTGTGCCTATGTCGAGCTGCTTTAATTATGAGGAGTCCGACTTCGATTCAGAAGCTGTTCGACTCGAATATGTACTTAATACTGTTATAGTAAATATACAGCGATGTTTCATCACCAGGCTACCAGGCGCAAATTGCCACAGAATGTGATGCGCCTCGAACCCCCCCCCCCACACACACACACACAAACCAGTCCCTAGGGTATAATTCTTAAATAAATGTAGCTAATAAATAATGACTTCTAAAATGTATTTGTATTTTCGAATGTGAATCGAAAATCGGTGAGAGGTTCAATATCAAAAGCACAGAAAGTTTCAAAATGTTGTCCAGTCTCCTCTAAGACACTTGTAATATGACATATTGACGATGCAGAGTTAAGAATAATGTCTTTGTCGTCATTCGTACCTGACCGTTTTCCTCAGGATGATTGTTAATAAGTCACCATGGTCTCTGGGAATATTCCTTCGTCAGTTGTTTGCTTACTGGTATAAGTCACCATGGTTTCTGGGAATAATTCCTTCGTCAGTTGTTTGCTTACTGGCCGTTGTGTGCCATTAATATAGCAGATGCTTGACATTTAACCCCCGTTCAATCTTCTTCCCCCTCTCACTGCCCTATGTCTGGATACTGTGCAGTGCAGCTCTCCCTGACATTTGGCGCAGTTTGTAATATTCACCGAAATACTTATAAGAAGGCTTTAGTCTTCCTTACGACGCAGAAGGATTACAGAACAGTACATACGAACGAAATCTGTTTCTACATTGCCCTCGTGTTCGTAAAATATTTGGAAGTTCGCTGTACCTGGATTGCTTATCTTTTGTGACAAAGTTTTGTCTTTATTTTGAAATTTTTACATCTTATTTCTTTACGGTGAAGTGGATAACATTAATGCATAATTAGTTATAAATGGTTGTATTATTTAATTTCAGACTTGTCAGATGAGTTAAAAATCCTTGTGTAGCCAGTTTCATGATTTCAGTAGTAAATACGCATATTCTGTCGTCTTTTAATTTTGAATTTAATACGGTTTAAAGAACACAAAAAGGGGATAAATATGACTATACGTAATTGATTGTACGTACCGATCGTTAATTGAAATTACCGTCGATATTATTAAGGTGATGTTGTGCAATATCGAATTATTTATGGCTAGACTCATAAGCGTGAAAGGATTATCAGTAAAAGATTTCTGATTGAATGAAAAACAATGTTTGTTTAGTGGAAATTCGTTAACTTCATTGTGCCTACTGCAATTTTTTTTTACTGTTGCAGTGTGCCAGTCAGTGTCTCAGCCGCTCAAATCCCAATCGGATTAACGATTTGTCCATACACTGCTTGGAAATTCAGGACTACATAATCTGTTTAGAATGGTAACACAACGAACATAATTACCTTATTTGCAATAAGGCCCTTATAGTTACTCAGTTTAGTTAGGTGTTTCGCATTGATGCAGGTCTAATCTTATCAATGGAAATGTGCTTCACACTAATTATCCGCTCCAATTCAGAAATAGAAGTCTGCAACAGATTTCCGGATAATGTGATGTGTATGAATTGTGAACCGTGTAACAAGCTACCATACCCCATTATTCATTTGGAGTTACTAGTAAAATCACGAACTGTATCAGTATAGTTGGTACTGGGAGTGAAATTTCCGAAATGAAATCTGCTCATTACCGACGAAATAACTGCTCGCGGTAACCATTTTAGTGCGTTCCTTGAATGAAGCACTTAATTGTCAGCACATGACACCGAAATCTGAACTTTATTATTATTATAAAATAATTAATTCTAATTGACATAAAATATATGTTATCTAGTGAGACACAAATTTTGTTCAAATACTTTTAAATTTGATGCGCGTAATGAAACAAGCAACATAATTTTTTCTAATTATCTCCGACGTTACATATTTTTTGGAGCCAATTTCTCACACGCTAGGTCAGCACAGGATGAATGAGACGACAGAAACAAGACTGATTCTTCATCTACAATACATATATAGACCCAAATAAACAGAAGACTCCTATAAGCAATCAAATTCACGAGAAGTACATTTGGAAATATGTGTATCCTTATTAAGGTACTATAAAAATCTGTAATTTTCAGACATGGTAAAAGATGACAGATTAGAATGATAAATGGACGTATGTAGTAGTAATAAGGCACTTGCAATTTAACCCGATGAACGAAGCAATTTCTAGCCTGGAGATAACTGCAGAGTCCGTGTACTGTGTTTCTTTTTTTGTGTGCAATATCCACTCATGTTTGTTTAGAGCTTACCTCTGAGAGAAACATATAAATCCACCCCTACTTTACTGTATGGTAGGTCAGTTTTATGACATGTCAGCAAACAAGTTATTGAATAAAGCGTGCTGGTTGCATGCCTAGCAGGAATACGCATGTACAGGTCATACAATGGACTAACGGAAGGCAGTGTAATCCATGATGTAAACATGGACATGAGGATCTCTTGTAATTGGAGGGAAGGAAGATGTTTCAGGATTGTTACATGTATGTAACCAGAGAGAAATACAAGTTATTCAATTAAGAGGTTTATGGATAAGGGGTCCGTTGTTTTGTCAGCCCTCGTTTGGCATATAAAGAGAGAGTTTCGCTATAAACGTTAAATGCATAACACGATCTACATAATCTTATATGTTGTTTAATTGACAAGCTGCTGTAGCCTTTAAACTGTTAAATACGTCATAGAATTATTTATTATTAAGTGCAAACCGTCGTTTGGATAATCAAATCAAGAAAATTGATTCACGGTGCATATAACACACATGTGAGACATGAGAAATACATAAAAATTTTAGTGACAAAGACTGAAGGAAAGCGTCCACTAGGGATACCTAGTCGTAGATGTGAGAATAATTCTAAATTGGACCTTAAATTCATTTGGGTCAATATAGGGACCATTGGAGATCTCTTATGAACATAACAATAAATCTTTGAGTTCCGCTAAAGGCAATAAAGATCTTCTGAACCGTTGGTCAATATCTGCCAAATCTGCCAAATTACGTAGCGTAACATCCCAGAAGGCGCGCATCTTTCAAATGTTTAAGGGTGGCAGAATACTGAATTTATTTCGTCTCTGTTCTTTGCCAATGTACTCTCTGTCTCTTGGTCCGTTATCTGCTACATGATCAGTAGCGATGAATTGTTTAGTGCTATTATGCATTAGGAGATTTGCAAAGAAACTTGTGACTTCTTCACTGCTTTTACCCGGTACGTCTACTACAGAATACTTTGCATAATAGTAGTACAGCCGGCCATCTACTCCAGATTCGAAGCATTTACATTCTAAATGTAGATCAAAACCTTAACATTAATCATTTTGGTGCTGTATTCGCCAGACTGATTATCACTTCTATGTAGGTAGCATTAAAAAAAGAGATGATTCACAGAAATGTCGATAAGTATCTATCTTAAAATATGCACGATTCGAGAGTTGCTAACGATTCTGGGGAAGTACATTCCCCTTAGTAACCCCACTCATTATTTACTTTATAGACAGAACATGTTAATTTTCAGTTCCCATCAATTTCCAAGTCTATCACAAGAGGAAGCATTTGGTGAAGGCAGGACGAGGCGAAGGGAGGAGAAAGGGACTTCCACACTAGCTCTGTGGCTTGTAACCTGGAGGTGCCGGGGTTTACTACTCTTGTAAAAATAATGAATGAAGACTGGGAAGAAACATACACAAGAAGGCAGTAGTGGATGCTGCTGGATGGTCCTTATTTCCAAGCAGCCTCCCTCTTTATCCTGACGACAGAGCTTTACCTCGGTCAGGTCACCCGAATATCGAGTTTCACCTTCTGAACGTCGCAGACCCAAGGGATACAAAGTCTGTTACATGACAGGAAGTGTACGGACCGATAAACTGGACCTCGTGCAGTGGCGGCTTGTCGCCTCGTAAACGTTGTAGAAATGGTCACTTGTTCACGACCACAGTCAGATGTCTGAGGTTTTTATTGCTGAGCGAGCTGGCATGAAAAATAGTAAATTCGTGTTCAATTCGAACTGTGCCGGAGGTGTAA
>NW_019060254.1:645753-679013 GCF_000696155.1 Zootermopsis nevadensis
GAAACGTTGGTAAACATCGACCAGACTACACAGCGCAACAACCCAGAAGACAGGAATCTTCAAAATGGTACATACTTCCATAGTTTTAACTTCAACCCATTCTTCCTGCCTTACTTCGTTATTCCTTTGGTAATATTATTCTGAATACAGTTATTTTAGTTGTTAGTGTGAATATATCATTTAGATTATTATAGCTTCCAGTTGTTTAACTTCGGACTCATTTACATGTGCTTAATTAAAATACATGTTTGTTATCTAACACCGTTGTATTCTGGTAACACTCTAGAATTCTAGTGCTACTCTGTTCGGATATTGGCCAGGGTGTCGATTAGTTATCCTGTTTCGCGAACACCTTCAGATAGACAACCACTGTCAATTAAAATCCCTACATAACAGTAATTCATTATTATACTCCGGTCGCATTCGATGATGTGTTTCCAACTGCATCAGCTTCGTAAAGTAACCATACAAAATATGCAGGCCTTATTTGTATTGCTGTTTACGTTCATAGATTACTTGATTTTTGTCTTCATTTATTTTTACTTTACTTGCACGTAAACCACTTTTGCAGTATTTGTAATTACATTTTTATTTTCATCCGATATTTAAGCATTACACCAAAATTTTCTTTCCGTGTTTCCTGTTCAGTCAACGTTTTAAGGTTAATTTCACTGTTACTTGTGTCCACCCTCCACATAATATATACCTTGAATGTGAACACCTGCTTCGTGGTAATTCCAGAACTAAGAAACTGGGTGTTGAAAAGGAACGCAGAATAAAGATGCTTTGAAGCATGCCACAAAACTCCTTTTGTCTTTTCCCCCCCATCTTGTCCTGAGACCAGTAGCCTTGAGGCAAAACAGTGAAACTTTAAACAACACAACAATCAAAACCCATACAAATTCTGAAGAAGATGGTTTGTTCTCATCTCCCTATGTTAGGTCTTAGAGGTGCGGAAGGCTACGAGCTGACAGTGAGAGAGGTTCATTATTTGAGAAGCCGTCGGACGTTTGAACAAAGTCACTCGTCTTTTTGTATTTGTTTCAGAACATCCGGGCTAGAACATGAATATACATATATGTGGTTTCCTAACATTATTGCCCTGTGAAAGGGAAACATTAGTTAGGTTATGTTCGAAAGAGACACGCACGTGTTATGAAACACCGTGTATTGATAATTATGCAAATAAGCTACTCATCACTAAAGCCGTCATGTAGAAGTAGATGGTTGTGCGAAATTCTTTCGAAGTACTCGAAACATGTCTGTTACGTGTATGTATATTTCAAATAATTTGTGATTACAGTAAGGGAAAGTGTAAGAAAACAATCAGTCGACTCTTTTCCTAAAAGGAATTTTTAATAATTTGATGGTTTTCGACCAGTAGTCAGAAATAAAGTCATCTGATAATATTTTGTCTTCGACAATATTTGTATTTGTAGTCTATTTTTTATTTTTTTATTTTTTTAAAGTCAGACCAGTGGTGGAATATCTCGGGACCCACCAATGTCTTCCTGTCGTTCCTTTTGACACCCCTGAAACGTCGATAAACTTCTACCAGACTGCAACAACCGGGAAGACAGACATATTCTTTCATTACAGTTTTCACAATATTTTTGTCTAGGGCTGCAGTGAATCAGGCAGTGTTTGAGTTCTCGGTTTCCCCTGACATTTATTCCACCAGCCTACCATCCTTTAATTTTTAATGTGATTAAAGAAAGTTTCCCCCATTCCCAATCACTAGACTGTACTATGATAGTACGGAAACTTGTAAATTTAACCTCACATCGTCTTAGCTACTCACTGTCTTTTATACGAGACTGCTTATTAATGCTACTACGCTCAGACTATAATTTTTAAGCTGACTTCGATTCAATTAAATCCAAAGAGTAACAGGCTACTGAGAAAGAGTAGCATATAATTTATGTCAAGGAGAATTCCTTTAGCAATCGATTTCTGTTGTTATTTACGGAATCTTTAAACTAGAAAATACGTTTACAATTATTATATGAGGGCCTGTGTGTACTTGTGAGAGGCAGTCTATACAAACATAAATCCCCAGTTTCATCAAACGTTTCTTGTTCTGGTTACAGGTACAGCGGCAAATAAAAAGAGAAGAAATCATCTTCACCCGGTGAAATGTCCAATCAGCTGTATTGTGTTGCTGTGGCAAGCCGCTTGGCGGCGCGCAAGTCGTATCGGTGTCCTGTACGCAAAGGAACAGTGCAGAGTTAGTCGCGCTGTGACGTTGTTATGCGGAGGTTGGCTTCCTGCTAGGGCATAGATGTTTGCGCGGGAAACCGGCAAGATCGCGATGCTGTTTGTAGTGTGACTAGGCAGTGTTAACATATTACTAGTGCGAGAGTGTGAAATTGAAGGCTATCTCGTGTTTGTGTGGTGACAGTTCTAGTGCTGGTAACACGTATATCAGTGTATTATGGAAAGCAAGAAAGCTGTTAGAATCAGTGCTTCATCCGGCAGCTTAGGTGAACTCCGGTAGCCTCGTTATAACATCCGCTGAAGTAGACTTCTTTGTCTCACCAATGTTGATGAAATATTCAAGAATGCAAATTAGAGGTAAGTTGGCGCTTTCAAATTTTGTGCCCAACAGTTTTACTTTCTACAACAAACAAAATACCGCAGGCAAATTATGACAAAATATGTTGTTATTACTAATAACAACATCGTATTTTTGTTCAACACAAAATTCATAACGATTTTTAAAAGATTCCGATGTTGAACCTTATTAATGTTAGTGAAATTGCGTACAGAATAATCTCACAGAAGAAACTCGGTAATAAAATGTTATTGTCGTTACTCTGTACTATATCAAAGGCTTGTGGTACATTTACGAATATGAAATTAAATTTACAATTACCTCGCCCATTCCAATAGGGCAGTGTGTGATGACTTTTGAGGTAAAGTGCATTTTTTTTTTTTTGGGCTGGGTATGATTATCAGAATAAACATAATCATTGCTCTGATCGCGATTAACTGTAATGCATATGCTTTGTGTTTTATTTGAGGTAGGGAATGATTTTTTTTAAAAAAATAAATTATTCTCGGAAGGTCTTGTGCGTTATACACAAACATTTTTTCTGTTAGTTCGGCAACGATCTATTGTTATCGAATTTTGTAGAGATATTTACTTATTCGTAAACAGATTATGTTTGTTTATAAATTTATCGCAGTTAATACTTAGGGGAGACGGCCTTCGTTTGGTTAACAGCAAATGTTACAGTAAAGTAAAATGTAATCTGTTTATTTACTGAGAGATTACTCGTTTATTTTCGTTCACTGTTTATGACGAAACGCCCACGGTGATTGTCAGATTGTAATCATTCCGTTTTACGCACGGACATGACACGGAACTTACGTATTTATTACATTTTTAGTTTCGCAGAAATTCCACGTAGCCAGGGACCTCTAAACTGATGGAGTTGTTTTCTCAGAATATGGAGCCCGAAAGGTCAATGAACGGCGATCACATGGCCATACTTTTAGAACGTATACAGTTTTTTTTATAAAATTATCGTAATTATTATTTCGAATCTTATATCAGATTCAAATGGGGTGTAAGGCAAGCATATCCAGCTGCAGAAATATTTATAAGACGCTGTAAATCTGATGCTGACACTTGAGTTTACTACATTTTTTTTTCCGTGGGAAGACGGAGCATTTAACTGGAAGTTATCTTAATTTAGAATGTTTATGAAGTCGTGGGGGGGACTGTGTTCTGTCGTTTATCATGTCACGTGCTGCTCTGAGTTTCCTGGTTGTTATACTTAGTGGCTGGCCAGCCTTTAATTTCCGAACGTGCCTCGCAATCCAATTAGCAAGACAGATCTCATGCGTTCAATTATATTAAAACAATTTTGACCACGTTGTCCTCCACAGATTGAAAATTATTGGTTGTGACGTGCGCTTTTATTATACTAAACCTTATCAGATGTTATTTAGATGTTAATTGATCGAGTCTCATTTTCCACGGTAATGATTCTTTGTGGTAGGGATCTTGTTTACTAACTGAGAAAATAAGATCCCATCTCTAAACCCTAGACCGTATCCTGAGTAATTTTAATAAAAAAACTAAAAACACCTCAACATTTGGACGAAGTTCTTAACATGTCTCGTGTTACTCACTTGTTTAACCCTTTGAAGTAGAGGTTCATTTAAATATTTAAAAATTCAGTGCGTACCGCAAAGAAAACAACTGGTTTCCATTGCCAAGGCCGATTTGTTTAATGCCGTTGAAGAAAATAATCGCTTGTTTGTTCTGAAAAGTGTGTGAAACCAATTAATACATTTAATGTGCAAAATTCTGAGTTGCCGATGTCGTAAGTGGTGCCTATATGTACCACCTACTTTCACACTGTCTTTCTGCGTTTTACCCACAGTGTATTTATAGGTTTTATATGATTCTCAGAGTAAACAGAGCTTATTTTTTTTCTGAAACAGCATTAAACAGTCGATCTTTGATTTTTTTAAGGCATGGGCTGAATTCTTGAATATTATTTCGACGAGTTTGTCTTACCATGTTTATTGCCAGTGTGTAAACTTTCCATTTATATTTCTGAGTTACAAATCTGGATCATTTGATGTTTTTTCTTTGTGTAGTACATCTTGAACCCAAGTGTTTTGCATAAGTCTGGATCCATGCGCTAAATATCGTTCATACAATTTGAGTACTTTTAGAAATGTAACTAATATTTTGAATATCTGAAACAAACATTACGAATACTGACAGGTACAGAGTGGCAATTGCGTGTGTATTAGGTCCACATTTTAAAGTAATAACGCCTCGTAATTAGATTAAGCGACCGAATTAATGGTCTTCATACCCCACAAATTAAGTGCAATGACGCAGTGTGTATAATGGCTATAAAGTACACTAATTTATGATACCAGTTTTGTGTCTGTGGATCGCATTTGGTGTAGTTGGGGGGAAAATGAGTTGGGAAATAATATGACAGGGTTTACTAAGTTTCTAGTTGTAGCATTTATGTCGTCATTTTACGGTAGATGTGTTAGAATTCAACGATAAGAATTTCAGTTCATTGATACTTCATTATCGGCATTTGAACCCCCATACGCATGTAAATTGCCTATCAAAGCTTTTTTTACGAGCTTAAAAAAAAGTGGATTTTTTTTTAAAATTTTACCATTCGATCATATGTGACAATTCTTCTAAGAGGAATAAGTCTGTGTGTACCTGCTGTAATGTTATAAATGCATGGACGTGAACGGGCCACACTGAAACCTTATAGTCATGCTTTTAACACGCTAATGCAGGTAGTATATCAAATTTTTCGCCGTTATTTTCGATGTTTCACGTGGCCAGACTCATTTCTCTAATTATATAATGTGTCTGGCGCCAAACTCACCAGTTTTATTAATTGTAAGTATCGAAACCACGACAAATAGCTACGTTTGTACCGCTGTCCTTCATTTGAAATGAGTGAAGATGAAATGTTGTCTCAGTGTATGAAATAGAGGCACGGGGAAACATATCTTAAGCTTGAGCTTTGAATTAGTAAAAGTATGCGGTTATGATTTTCTCCGCCCGTGTCATGGCCTTTGGAAATCATCCCCATTTTAGGGCCCTCAGTGGACGTAGAGTCTGACTTACCGTAGACAATAATCGGGTAGGCGGGTTTTTTTTTTATTTGTAGTGTTCTGTCTGACGACAGGTCCATATATTATGAACAGGATCCTTCCAACCTCTTCAGGTTGTCAGGGACCTGCTCATACATATATACATTCTTGGCAGAGATGATCAGAAGTGGTTTGCCATTGCCTTCTTCTGTGTGTGAGTGGAGTAATTGTTGGGATGCCACGGAGAAACCGGGGAAGCCCCCGGAGGAAAACTCCGTGATGCCTAGACCACGGCCTTGCCCAACACAAGTTATAAATTTGAGCACCACCGGGAATTGAACCCGGGACCCCAGGCAAAAGACGTAAAATCGATAAATTTTTCCCAAATTCTAGCCTCAATTTTCGGAGCAGTAAACGACAGACTCTTTGGTGGGATTGTGACTACGGGTAGATACAGACACTGTTAAAGGAACTTTACTTTTTACAAAACGTGGTCACTTATTTACGTCCTTCTTATAGTCTGTTGTGTAACAGTGACTTAATTTCAATTTGTCTAGTTTCCTGGTTGTACTTTAGGTTCGAATTTACGTTTAGAAAGAAAAGGTCGATGCTAGAGGGGCTTGTAATTTGAAACATATTTAGATAATATTTTGGTCGTAGAAAGGAACTCCTTTAGAAGAAAGAGACGTGAAATCGGATTAAACCGTTGACACACTTTAATTATTCAATACATTTTGAATAGAACGTAAATTCTATTACAAAAACAATCATCCCTTATTTAAGAGAAATGTTTGTTGGACTGTACAAATTACCATACGTGAATTTTACTCTCGTGCATAGGTGTATGGGTTTATAAGTTTTCTCTGTACAGTAGAAGAATAAATTGGCAGAGTTGTAGTTTGTCTGGCTCTCTTGAGGTTCAGGAGTTAGTAGCACAAACACATTAACTAAAAGTGTATGAATTAACACAGAAATCTTGCTTCTGTTATAAAATTGAATAGACGATTCCAGTCTCGTTTTAGAAGGTTTCGTTCACCGTTATTAATTTTCGTAATGTGCTGAGTAGTTGCAAATTAAATAGGTCTTGTCTTTCACAAAAGAAATAACCAGAATTTAATAGGAGTTATAAAATTACACAGACTCTTATGGATGGAATATGCTCACAACAGAATCAGAGAGAAACCCAGGAAATACACATAAAAGCTCTCATATAAACCAGATCTAGAAGTGAAACTAAAAGAGAAGACTTATACGTTATTGAGAAGCATACGAATTGTGTGGCTTCAAACGACATATAATTTATGCCTATTCAACTACCTCTTAGCGTTTGTATTACAAAATTACCCTGAGGATAGCAGTCAGAGTTTCAGTAGTGCTACTTTTACACGTCAGACCCTACAACTCTTAACCAAAACATAAATTATTCTTCCGTTATCGCTTGTCTTCGTCATAGCATAATCCTCTATACAAATGAGTGTTCTTATACCTTAATTATCCCAAGGAATAAAATATATGTGACCGATACAGATGTTGGGCTAAATTTTCAGATTAATCTGTTAATACGCAATAGGTTTGTTAATATTAAATGTGTATCTATACCGGTACACATGCTACACTGGATGTTCATTTACCAGCGTCATTGAATGACGCAACGCCTGCAAATCAAATGAACTTGAAGCTTGTTAATGCAGGAGAGAGGAGTTACTACGTTAAATAGGGCTGAGGTAGACAGGATTCCTTAAGGTACAGTTACATTTTCTCATGAACGGCTTGGCTACGCACTGTCCCATCTATCTTGTTTATTCTTATACTCTGCCTCTCATTCTGGAAACGTGAGATGATAAAGGTTCGTTGTCTTGCATTCCAGCGTCCTATTCAGAGACCCAGGTTTGTATCCCTGTATGGAATTTGGTATGTTTTTCTATAGTTTCGTAAGTGAATGTCTCCTTTTATATCCGCACCAGCATGTGATTGTTACTTATGTCCCAAAGCATCAGTACAAGCCTCGGGGTTCGAAAGTGGGGCATTATAGTTTGTAGACACAATTTTGACAAGAACTCCCTTCTGACGCGAGTACTACACTTCAGATGCAGTGAATTGCGAGGCAAGCGGAGTTTGTAACGGAGTAGTCCCACACTTGGCCTGAACTAAAATACACATTTCAGTGCTTCAGAGTTGTCAGACGCAATGTATTCGCCGCCATCGTGTACGTAAGTCTAATTACCTCGCAAAAGAGCACAAAATTTCTCGAAATGTTTTCCATAACACCGAACATCGCGACACAGTGGACAGTAGTAGTACTTAGCATTCGAGAGGTACCAGTTTCAGATTTTGGCTAGGACAGGGGCTATGTGACGGTTTTATGGTTTTCTTCAGTCTCTACAGACAAATTTAGGGATAGTAAACCCCTCTTAAATTAGGCTATGGTCGCTTACTTATAAGACACTTTCCACTTCTTCATTCGCTTATCATAGAAGCTATATTTATTATTCAATCTGTTGAGAACGTCTTTAGAATCACATTTCTTCCAGTTTGGTATTGGAAAAGGGAAGTGCATATTCTTTTAGACCTCACCTTGTATATAAGAACAATTCAAATCCATTTTGAATAACTGTCGGAGAAGTTCTATGTGAAATTGTTGTTTTCGTGGTAATGTAGATTCTGTTGAAGACAAATGAGTTGAATTGTATGAAACTTAGTTGACATGCAGTGGTACGTTCTTTGATTTAGGTTCATGAAATTCTGTCATTGAGTTCAACATTAACAGTGGGCAGACGGACACGTGTCCATAAGAGCCTACATATACACGTGGGCATAATGCAGTAAATATCACTATCTATATGAGATCCCGGAGAATAAATTAAAAACAAATCATGTTGAAACGTGGATTAGAAAGTCAGACGAAAGGTTCAATGCATTAAATGGGATTTAAGCCCACAGTCTCTTGTAGCAAGATCATTAGCTTTGCCTCACTCTATTTTGACTCTGTTATAAATACGATCATACAAATGGACGACAGTCTAATATTCGTTTCGTGTTCCCATAAATCCATGTGCTTATTGCTAATGCAAAGCCTTAATTAATGGCGTTTAATATGAAAGCACAGGTGGAAACGCTGGTCATTTTCGTTTCTTGAATGGGCGTAGTTTTTGATAACGTTGTAGGAGCAGTGTGGGAGTGTTATTCAGTAGGTTTCCTATTCGTCTGAGTAACATGGCTGTGTTTTGAACTGAACTTAAACCATCTTCAATGTACCATGTATGATTCTTTTCGCGATTCTGTGATTCTGTCAAAATTGGAGACGTTAGTAATTGTACGTTTTAATAGCTTTAAATATAATATTAAACAGCGAATTTGAATGAGAAGACATTTTACTAATAGTAGTACTCAGTATATGAGAAACATGTTGTGCAGTTTAAAGACCCAATTGTTTTCCCTTGTAATAAGTGTTGTTACAAGCATATGGTCTGTGTCTTTCTGATTCACTAGTTACGAATCATCGAACACCGACAATCTCAGTTGAGGTAACCTCGTCGAATATTACTCCTGAGACCGGATATACTGACAGATTTTGGCGACAATCTTTTCACAGCCCCAAAGGAATTTTTACGGATAGAATTATTTCTATAACCTTCTGTGCATCTTATCGTGTCGACATTGTAGAACTTAATGGCATTGCGGAGGAACTAGTAGGAAGCAGCAAACTCTTCCGAAACGTCGATAATTTGTACTGTTTCGTCAGGATTCGATATCCAGGCAACCGTATAAAGAACACAGAAAACCGTGGAAGCCTGAAGGCTATCTTAAAATAGATAATGTCGACTTCGAACCATCTAAATGCCGTATTTATAATAATTGTCGTACTTAGCAAGCTCTGTGTTAGATTTAATTTATTTTTGATAATCGGAAGTGGCGTGCTGGTAATGTTTCTTGCACCGCGTACGTTTAGAAAAATGTAGTAGCTTAGGCCTGTGATATTAGCTTAACTCCAAAATGATTATAGAGGCATTGGTATTGAAGTATAATTTAACGTTGATGATTTAATAATTTGTTCTGTTAAACAATCACTAGTTACGTACATTCAGTTGCATTTTTGAGCATTCGAATTTCATTTTAAAATGCATTTGCGATAAACTTGTTTAAGAAAATTGGAGTTTGAACTTGGGATAGAGTAAAATATGGTCCCAACGGGAAATGTTCCTTCATTCATGAAGATGATAATTGTTGGCTGATATTCTGGGAGGGACAGATGGTCTGTGCATTTGAACATTTTATTCTAAATTAGGCATATAAAGAAGGGCGCTCCACAGAGATAGATTTAATGCATATTTCAGAAAAAAAAACATGTATTCAAAACAATATTGTATATGGGAAATAATATGTCATGCAATTATGTGTTTAATACAAATATTAAATATTTATATAGTCACAGCTGGCTTACGGGAATATCTGCACAAACATGTTTGTAAAAGTTATTAAAATGTAGGCCTAAAACAATGTTTAACGTAGGCCATATTGTTACGAACTCTTATAATCCAGTTACCTAAAATTGTAAAAAAAAATACTGTTATATTAAAGATTCAAAATGTAACCAAAATAAAAAAATCAAATTAGTTTGTTTTATATTTAAGTCACTTAACCCACGAACAACATCGGCACATTACATTTGTATTTACGAACTGAAAATAAATCAAAACTGCCCTGTAAACCGGTTAACCATAACCGATTCAATGGCTTTCATTTACAACGGCAATCTACTTCTTTTAAACAAATAATTAAATCGGATTAAATAATTAAATATTGTGTACTGACAAAAATTTCATTGTAATTGATTGATTAATAGGATATAGTTTATACTGTTACAGTAAAATAGTGTTGTAATATTTGGACGACTGAATTTTCATATCGCTTCCAACAAAATTTATATTTAGCTCCAAAACTGATTTTTTTTCGCGCGTTATATAAATATGAATCAGTATTTGCTTGAAATTATTAATGTAGAGAATATGAAGCTTACGCGTTTAAAATGTCGTGTATAGAACGAAATAGCATTTTAAGAAAATGTGTCAAGAAAACGACATGAACTTGATGACTATTATGAACTTTAGACTATTTCAAAATTGTATTTGGATATGCATACAAATTAGGCGCATGAATATCTTTACAAGATGAGAAGTAGAATATGACATGTCATTGTTATTTTTTCTATGTATCAGTATTCTGTAACGTGTATATACATGTTGCATATTCGGAAACCTATGTTTTGTGCTGCATTGGTTTTCTATACTACCCCTGAAAGCTGCTACGAGATACATTCTAGCATGTTCTGCGGCCCACAAACTGCGTCATAACCTCCGATTACCTCTTGGTTGGAAGTGTTAAATCATTCACTGAGGCCAGATAGTGCAAATTTGCTCTGCTGGATAATGGCATGCCGCGTGCATTGCGTAGCAATGCGCATACAAAGAGCTCTTTTTCTTCCGTATAAAACCAAAGTTACCCAAGAACCTTGGGGGGGTAACCGTTAGATAAAAGAGTATTGCAGAATCATGTTAGCTGTTCTAAAGTATGCGAGTAACAGTGAAAAAAAAAAGGAAACGTATCGCTGTGTTTTAACAATTTCGGAAAGTAACAAGTTTACCGATTAAAATATACAAAAAAACTAATTTTTCATGTGTTTTGTATGGGTATGAAACTTGATCACTCACGTTTGTCTCCTGATATATGTTTATGCTGGTAATATACCCAACTTCCCTTTATTTTAGCAGAGCCCAGACAAGGCTTCAAAGTTATGAGTTTGTATACGACCCGCAAATCAATTCGTGAGTACTCTTGAAAAGTTGCCTGCAGTCTGTGTTTTAGGAGAGGGTTTATAATCTGTGTGATGGATTCTGAACAAACGGCTCAGTGACGATAGCACGTGAGTCGTGCAGATACCTGGAGACTGGATTAGTCACCGTCAGTTGGTGCGAGATTTTTTTCTACCTCACTCTTTTTTATTTTATACAATACAAAATGGTAGTGTAGGCATTGATGCTAGCGTTATCTCTTCTTTTCATTCGCCGAACCATTTTTGAAGGGGAATGTGCATAAATGCGAAAGTTGTTTCGAAATTATCACTTGAAACAATGTGGACGTATAATTCTTATATCATTCAGTTATCACTGCCTCCAATACGGCGTGTATAAAAACGTAAAATGACATCGTTTTTAATAACCATTCTTTCGCATAGAAAAGCTGTCGTTTGAATTCCATTAATATAAATTTACAATCTTAAGCTGTCTGCTGACTTGGATCGTGTGTTTGAACATTGGGTGTTGATTACACTTTTTTCATGTGGAACAACATAAATGTATAATTCCAAAATTATGCAGCACAAAAGGAAAGCTGTTGTTATGAAGCATCGTTGCGCTGAAACAGACTGTAATTCAGTTTAAAATTAATGTCGATTTCAGGCAAATTGGGATGGAAGATTTTAATCCCGTTAGGAACATAAATATTTTATATTTTCTCTTTTGTTCTATTTTGTAATTGACAGTCCTGTACATTACTTTCTGTTAGTGTATAGATCTGTTTCTTTAATTCGTTACAGATTGGCCTGATAATTGTTAATTTCTGGCGTTGTCTTGTTTTTTATTAAGGCTTGGTTTTTAACAAAAAATATTGCAGTTTACATTAGAGGGAGACTAAATAATTACTCGATTTACAAAGACGAAGGCGATATCTGCCTGCTGAGTAATTATGTTCTACTTAGAAGAAATATTTATGATAAGAATGTGACTAATATCATAGACCATACATTTATCTGTAACTATTCGATCCCGTTTAAAGGTATTTTGATTTTTTCATTATCCTTCATTCAGGCGTTTTAGGTTCAGAAATTGTGTGGCGAAGTTTCTTAATTTGATGAACGTAGTCATTAGTGTTGTTCTAGTTCTCAAGTGCAGTTAATTTCTGTTGCTTTCATATTATGTATAACTTTAATAATGTCGTCTGGCTTTGTATATCGGATTACCCATAATACATGACAAGAAATATCCACAGTATTCATTTTGATCATTTGTTAATAATAATATTCTTGGAAATCGTAAACTCTGTTCTAGAAGCTCAGTGTCTTTTGTAAATTCTGAAGACTTCTCATAAAGTGTTTCCGGGTGTCCGAAATGACCTTTCCTCACGAATCGTTAACCTATTTAAACTGTTTTCCACCAGTGTATAATGACTTTGTTTTATCATGTACTGAAATTGTCGTTAACAAAAGATGCAATTGGTATATTGCAGTAGTTTTATGTTTTATTTTAAAGTGGCCGAGACAACTATTTTCAAGAAATTCGAATTAATAAAAAAAATTCCGTGGTCGAATTTAGTTTTAAAATTTTTGCAAAAGGGTATTACAGAGTACTAACTCTGATCCTTTGAAATCAAAATTAGCCCCTAAATACAGCCAACTGAGGGTAGGTTTATAAGTAAAAATGAAACAAACATTTTAATGAATCTTCAAACTTGTTTGCATACGTCTTCTTGTGTAATTGGTGACAGTAATTGGCAGTCGCTCTTCGGATCCACAGTCAGGAACCGAATCCTTCATGAACACGTATCAGCGTGTCGTTTTTAAAGTTGCTCGCAACAAAAATTTGCATATTGCCAATAAGCTTCGTTATATTTGTCTCTTTTAACGATTCGAGAGTATGGTATAATAGTGTTTCGTGAAATTTCATATTTAAGTTTATTGAAATATGTTGATACATTTTACTTTTTGTTAAAAACGGTCAGTAATAACGTACATTTTACATGAAGTTCTACATGAATTTCTGCATCCATCTTTATCGAAACTCCCGCGTAATATATTAAAAATGTTCATCGGAACGAGAACTGTTTTGAAAAAAATGCAGATGATAATGAGACACATTTTACTCAACAGTGTGATTGCGCCAAGTCATTACTCGTTCTGACTTGTAGGTTGCATTTACTGAGCCACAGATCTGTATTATGTTGTATAAAAATCAGAAGATACAGGTAAAAGTTCATTCAGATATTATGCCCTTAAATAAAGTGTGTTTTAAAAGGACCTAAACCCAAAATAAAATTGAAAATATGGATTGTGGTCTTCTGGGTGGTAATGATTATGGACTTGTATGCAGACACCAACATTTCGGAGGACCGTAGTGAAGATAGAGGAGGTGTGTTCCTCCGAAACGTTTATACCTATGTTCAAGATCACACGGTGTTACAATCAAGAAGACCAGCATTGACATCGGGAAGGGAGCTGAAAGGAAACAGTAGAATTATAACTGTTCAATAGTTGAGTTATTTTAACGTAAGATGACAACTGCAGTGTTTGCCGATACTTTGAACGCGGCTGAACCTGGACAATCAAAGTTATACACTACATCAAATAATTAATTAAGTTTCGAACTCGAAGCAAGGAGTCCCATTACTGTCGGCTGTAACTTGTATTCTTAGCATTGAATCGGACGTTTGTGTATTCTCATCTGATTCAATTTCGAACTAGAACTCGGGTAATTAGTTCAAAGGGTGACTCATTTCTGAAAGTCGGACGATGAAGATACATTTCTCTGTAGTTACCTCAACGTCTTGTTTGTAAGTTGGTAATTTGTAACCTAATACAGTTATATATGCCATTAAGTTGGTTAATAGGAACTGAACTCTGGAAACGTGGTTTACTAAAGGCCTACCTAAAATGTGGGTAAATACTTAACGCAAACTCTTACGGTTTGGAAAACGACACGATTAGGATACGTTGCGCATGACAAATAATTTAAAGCTACAGCATAGCTCTAAGCACTAATTACCATGGAAACACTGTTATTCCTTTTACGTGTTCGATGTACTATGTGCATGGCACACGTATTCAACTAAACGGCTGACATGAGACATGCCAGACAATATTTCTACTACTTTAAATCCAATATTATATTTTCTGCAAAGTTAGTGGTGATTGAAAGAGTTAGAGGAAATTAGACAGCTGTTTCATCCAAAAGTGAAACCAGGATAGTGAGAAGTCTTAAACGGTTTAATTTAACCAGTCCATCTCTTTATAAGCAACCTTATTACGCGAATTAATTTTTAAAATATCCGCTCACTGAACAGGTATTTATTTGTGTCCTTCAAAACCTCTGTTAATATTTTTGCCGTTCGTGTTTATGTGGGCCTATAAAATTCAAATTGTCCCTTGCCTCCAGATTATATGCTGAAGCGTTTAATAATCTACAGGATACCGGACGTCATGCTCATTTCTGTCATTCTTCTGTTGAGACATTAATATTCCTGTTCTCTGTAACTGATTTTGTCAGCGCTTACGTTTTTGGGGTACTCTTTGTTTTTACTGACTTGTTTCTCAGATAACGCTTGTTTCTATTTGTTAAAACACATTTTAGGCCTTCTTTTAATCCTTCTAGTTTTAAATCCAGCCATCATTGTTTCAGTTATCCCTTTAAAGGTTTTGTAATTAATTCGCTGTTCTGTACTCCTACGTGCACCAAGCATAGCCAACACTTCCGTTAGCTATTAGACCTGCAAAATAACATATTTTTTGAATTTATATGTGAAGTGAGGCGGACAATAGGGCTGCTGCAAACGAACTTCAAAGACTATGTAGAACGAGCTCTCAACTTGCGGTATATAGTAAAAGTAGTTTACACAGTAGGTCTGTCTAACCCTTATGGGCCATGTCTTGGAACATTGGTGTCTTAACTAAATTTTCTGGTAGCCCCCTCTGCATCTCAGAACACTACGATAATGGGAGAAGGAAATTTCCAAGATAATTCTTTAAGCATTAAATAAGATTTCCCACTCTTTTGAATTATTGTATTTACGTTACAGTGCATGGATATTAATGTTTAAATATATACAGAAATAATACGTAGGTCTACCCGTGTCTACCCAAGTCTGAATATTCTGTGACACTTTAGTGCAGTAATACTTTTAAGAACAGTGTGCTCCAATATAATCACATTTAATCCTTTGCTGTTCACAATGGGGGGGGGGGGGGGGGGGGGGCATGCCATTTACAGCAACTTTTAATTTTTTGAAAATTTTTGAAAATTTTTGAAAATTTCAATTTTTTCGAAAATTTTCTGAAATTTCGAAAAAAGGGAAATCGTCGAAAATGCTAGGTTAGGTTAGGTTAGGTTAAGTAAGGTTAGGTTAGGTTAGGTTAGGATAGGTTTGGTTAGTTTTGTAGTTTGTACTGCATTGCCATCTCTCGATAAGTGGTAATACCGGTAAAAAAAATTAAAAGCAATTTGCCATTGAAGTGAAGCGTTATTACTGCGAATGTAACAAAGTATGGTTACGAGAGATGTGTATAGTTTTTTATTAACTTCATTTGCCTGGTATGCCATTATTCTCGGACTAAATGGCCCGTGTTAATAACATTTCGTACAGACGTCCGGTTCCCTGATATTACAGAGTCACAATACAGATAGCGTCATTAAAACAGGCACTTCTAATCGAAGCATGAACAGAGGCGCAATTTTTTATAAATTAAATTTTAGGAGCAGCATCATTATAAAAGAATGAAGCAAGAATACTAACACAGTCGAATCACTGGCAAACTACAGCAGTTTATTTTATAGAGCCGAAGAGTTATTTAGCAACAAAAAACGATTATATCTGGTGTCACAAGCGGTATCTGCCTGTGACGTCCTCTTAAATTAATTTTGTTGTTACAAGAGAGAATGTGACATTCAAATTCCATCATTAATAGTGACATTGTACCGACTTTAAGTGTTCTGGTTTACCGACTTCGTGATTTTTTTTATGGGGAAGTTGGTTACAGTGACACTGCATTACCGACATTAAGTAGAAAGGTGTATCAGTTTCAGAATGCTGTACCATTAACATATCAAACATCTGTCTAACGTGTAACCCACTCTGGATATTTTACGAATACACTTCGGTAATTTTAATGTTTAATGTAAAGTGGAAGATCTGATGAACCTGCTACTGTTATGGGTGTTTCAAATTTTGATATCATCTGGAATTCTGAAAAGAGTCTTCATTATGGAACTCTTTTAGATCTGACGGACAACACGGTAGAGGGTTGACACATTAAGATAGATCTTTTCAGCGCAGTCCTTGTAAATCAATGCAATTGCGAGTCTTTGTGTATGACAGTCTGTGATATATCTGTTAGCACGAGTTGTTATTCAAGTACATAAGGAAAGCTAGAAGTTCGTAGGTTATACAGCGTATGTTTGAACAGTAGCCCCAGCTGCTATTTACAATTTATGGGCCAGTATCGAGTTACTATTTGCAACGTGACCAATATTTACATTTTCATTTCTAGTACCAGACTCCTATTTGAGATTATGCCACTATTTACAGTTTCAATGCTAGTGTTTGACTACTGTTTGCTTACGCTATTATTTTATTCCCCGGGGTTAATTGACTGTAGGGTATAAGGTATGCAACCATTAAATTCTGGTAACTATATATCATGCCAGCTTTAATCGAAATAAAAAAAGGATAAACTTGCCTAAAAGATCTTAACTGTTTATGATTATTAAATAAAAAATAGGCTCGATTATAGATTTCGACACATATGAAGATGGAAGACAGCTATGAGATGAAACTGATTACTTATCAAGATATATGTATATAAAAACCAGACGTAAATATTCAAACCATTAAATAAAGTTGGAGGTGAAGTTAAAATTGAAGTCGGCAATAAATATATTTTCTCGAATCTTTTAATACTAGCAAATGCCAGTGGACAATTAGCGATGTGGGTTTGTTAAGCATTAATACGGGAAGTTAAACATAGGGTTGTCTGAAATTATTATTATTTATTTCCCGCTGCCTTGTGTTTCATGAGATTAATCGTTTAAATCTGTGCACTACGTTCCGGTTGACATTATTTTAGTAAGGGAATAATTCTCTCGTAAGCCGTAATTATCTTCTGACCTCCGGCATACAAAAAGCTTCTTGCTTTCAAACGCGTGCCTTAGAACGTTGTTCCACGAACATGTCATCCTCTGTGCGTCTGACGTGAATATTTTTATGTGGTATGGACATAAGAACATAGGTCGAGGTCGCGTGAGAAAGGGGTGTTGAGAAATAACAGGGGGTTCGGGAAACGCTGAATAATGAACTATTCACAATTCTCACCTTCATCAGATACCAAAACAAGAAAAACGGAAATGTATTCTACAGTCTTTTTTTTCTGTCGTACTTTTCTCGTAACTACGACACTTTGTTCCAGAGGATATAAGCATCATAGTTCTTCGACCAAACTAAGTATGCAGTTCTCAAATGTCCCGTGCGTGGAACATGCTCTGTCAATCGAATCCTACTTCATTAGATCATCTTTTTCTCCCAAGTTTATTAGGACTTGTATTATGAGAATATTCCAAGGCTACAGAGACGTAACGTAACTTCGACAGGAAGATGGAGACCAGGCCCCGTAAACTTTTAAGGCTGTGTAGTGAAAACTAAGTTATAAGCTGCACAGCGAACAAATATTATGATCCTTAACGCATGTGAAGACAGGCCTATATAACCATCAACCTTCTACACAACCAACACTCAAAGACACCAATTAAGTAATTGGAATGGAAGCTGTTATTTTTACGAGTAAAAGTATCTAATATGTCGTAAATTTGTATTCTATGATTAAAACTGAAGGAAAATCTTTATGTCCATAAGACTAGTCAAGAGACAGCGAACACAAAGGTAGAAACAAAGACGATTCCGACAGTATTAATACAAAGAAGTTTTATGTTTGAATATTGAGAGTTTCTGTTGTAATATGCGTATTCTTTGCTGAAAACCTAATACCTAATCAAGAATTCGTCTTACAATGTATGGCGTCTTGAAATCTATTAAATTCGGTGTATCAGACAGTTTTCAGTGTCCGCATTTCTGTGTAATGTGCTGTGTATTATGTCCGAAAACTCTTCAGTTATGCGTGTGTTATAGAGTCAATGATGATTTCCTTCTTAACGCATAATTCCGCCAGGTGAAATTTTCTCGCCTCTACACAGCGCACAACCGCATTAAGATCTTCCTTGTTCATAGAGACGCGCAAGTTTCAAACAGTGTGCCTACCAGCAAGGAGCATCAGCCATCAGAATTAGGTCTCTGTTGGCTGAGAGATGGGATGGCACGGTACAAAGCGACCAGGGCTCCGGGAAAGTTGGGAACCCGCAACTCAATGCAATGTAAACATTATGTGATCCTGAGGTTTCGCCATGCTCTGAGGATTCTTGTGAAGTTACCACAAGTTAGGTGGCGTCCAGAAAGGTTCATTTGTAGCGCTCCTGAGGCAATTAGTTTCTGACCCCGATGTAAAATGATGAGTAATTAAAGTAAGTTCACATATGGGGAAGTTCATGGAACTTGTCGGAGTGGAAGCAGACCAATGGCGGACTGTCGGGACGCGACACGGGAACCAATACAAATGCGGGAGACCTGTGGTATACATACCTGACCGAGCTGGTTTTATTATGCATGGTAATGCGGGAATGGTATAGCATATTTTGATCTCGAATCAGCAGGAGGTTACTATTTCGTGCCTTGAGTAGGCTTTACTCTCAATCAATGCAATGAGTCAGACTTTGCTGTTGAGTCTTTACGCCGTACGGCATTGGACACGCGTGTTTTTACCGAGGGGAAATGCTAGAAGAGTGGTGTAGTTCTCCGTCGTGTTTGATTTCAGCTTTAGTTGTGTGGGTAATATAATCTGTAGCTTTGAGCGAGATAAGAGAAGTTTACCTTTGCTGTTTCTGACGTTATTGTATATAGTTCACTCGGTGTGAGCCAGTGGAACTAATGCTTTGCTGTGGTGTAGTTCAGAACAACCTTGGACAAAGATGGGAACATGGAGTAGTAGCGATGCTACCAGCACTCGATGTGACATCGTTTAGGTTCCCAGTTAATATTCCGACGGGAGATTGCATTTAATTTTCCAGGTCACAGATTTTTCCGTGCAATTTTCATGTAGCTAAGTTAATGTCATACAAATATAATTCTTTTGAATTTATATGTGCTCCTCCAGGACGCACCGGCAGCGTACTGGCGTAGATTTTACATTCTTTTATAAACACTTTATTATATTGACTTCCCTGTCATCGGATTGAGTATCGACTTCAAAGTCAGTTGAAACTGCCCACGTGAACGGACAGTTCCCTCAGTCTTGAACAAACTTCGAATCGTTGTTCGTGTGCTATTGAAGTTTTACGAACACAGTCCTAAAGTAATTTGGAATCATGTTACGACTGCACCTTTTGAATTCTGAACCTTATGTCTCTTTATGCGATACTGGGAATACTGGGAACGACCCGTTCTTCAAGTGCCTGAGCACTGCGGGTCCCAACTTTTCGTTGGCTTGATCTATAGACATTCGGTAGGACTCCTTGGACGAGGGATCGGCCCGTCGCAAGGCCTCTACCTGTACACAGGACAGTACAACACAGAAAATCGCGTGAGTGGGATTCGAACCCACGGTCCAAGCGACACAAGGCCCACGTAATAGGAGTATGGTCATGGTAAATGGCTTTGAACTGTTTTCAGTGTTTACAAGCTACCCACTGCGACTGTACACGTAATTGTACGCCTTGTGTATCAAGGTCAGTGCTGTCAACGTAGGAAATGTATATATCTGGCTAAGCTATTACGATTAACATGCAGGCGTGTATCATTAAGGCGCTATCTCGAGAGAGATAAGTCGTGAATAATTTCATTAGCGGTATTATTCCATGTTTCAACGGGGTATAATTATCTCGCACAAGACTTTCAGTGGAACACTGTTGTAACAATACAGAACAGCTCAGTGAGATTTTATGTCCAACTAATAATGCCAGTTTTTTTCTCACAGTATAAGGAATTAATTTAGTTTATTTAGTGACGTTATGCAAGTTACAGCAAGAGCGTCATTGAACTGTACCGAAATCGAAGCACTGTGTTATAGCAAACATCAGTAGCAGATAGACGAAATCTACGCGTTTATTTCAACAAATAAGTTGGAAATAATTATATTGAATTTCCCAAGTGTATTTCGAAAATTCTCATGATTTTTGTTTCACCATCATCACTACGTCTTATTCTCATAATGATTATAATTTATTTAATGTGGTCCAGTTCTTAAGAGTCTCTGACGCTGATGGATTAAACTTAAAATTATTAAATATCTGGACTTTTTTCCCCACAGTCCTTGTTTAAAAGAAAGAAACCACGACGTTTCGGAAACTGATTCTGTTTCCGTCTTCAGGAGTGGTTTAAACGCGATGGAAAAGGTTCAGACAGTGAGTATTTAGTGCAGTGCGTGCCTGTTACATGTTTTTGCTTTTAACGAAATCTTTAATAAAGGAATAATATTATTTACTGTGTGGGTTAACTAATTCGTCAAACTATTTTTGACTTGGTAGAATTATGATTTGTCATTAAATATGTATTCCTTTATTGTACTGCAAAACTTCGTAACCGTTTGAGATTTCAATTTTATTATTCTTACTGTAGCATTGTTTTGTACACCATTAGACCTCTGAAGATAAAAATAAACGACATACTGAGTATTCAGTTACATCATGTAGATAGCTGTTAAGGTTGTTGAATATGTTTTGCATTTTAAAACTGTTGGAAGTTGAACTTTAAACCCGCTTTATTTTCACTCTGACTTCATTTCCGTGCGCATCATACACACCGCACAGTTTGGATGTAGCAACTACAGACATGGATCAGCTGTATTTTATTTCAGCCAGATAATTCTTACGCATTTCAAGCCACTAGACATTAAACGTATAAAACTTACGGGATTTGTAAAACAAAATTTACGAGGTCGTGTTTATACTTAATAATAATAGGTTCTTGCGACGTTTCAGTGGATGAAGTCTTGTATCTCTTCCCTCGTTTTCCTCTGAATCAAATCTTCTAGCATTGAACTTTCATAATTTATGTTTGTAATTTATTCTCTTCTGTTACCAAATTTAAGGTTGTAACTTCTGCTGTAAAGATTTTATTTCCAATTCTACCCCCTTTTGTTTTTCCCGCAAGAGTTCTCAAACACTTAAGATCCACACCTTGGATTTTTTGTTTGTCTTCGTTCGGGGTCCTTGTTTCAGTGTTATGTTAAAACTGGTTTCAAGTATAGACCTACTTCATTACCTGTTATTAGTTTCTTGGGATCTGCTTACTTACCATGTTCTGACAGACTCGAGGAACGAAAGGACAGCATATGGAGTATTGAACACGGACAGCGAGGTCGTGTGAATCCTCCATCCCGTACAGAATGGACCTCGAACCTGACACTTCGACGCATGAGACAGAAAGTCGCATGTTAAGACCCTATTCATTCAGAAGGCAGAGGAAGACACCACAGTGCAGAAAGGAAGGGACTGTCTTCGTCTCCATGAAATATAAATCCTGCCATGCAGACGATAAAATAACAGTAACAATTTTAGCAGGTCATGGGTGGCCAGAAAAGGAAAATTGCACTGTCGGGAGCTGCATTCACGTGCAATATGCAGGACTCGTAATAAAAGTGGTCTAGCGGATCCGTGTGAAATTTCGACTACAGTGTGTTGACTACGTCGAAGACCACAGCCATCTTACGAGGGAAATGGAAAGTAAAACCGACATATTAAGAAAATACTTGGGGTGTTGAACCGCATAACTTGTAGGCAGCGTATAGGGCGAATGATAGTGAATTGGGAAGGATTTGAAAGGAAGATGTCTTGTACTGTTTGAAGGCACCGTCTCACAATTTGGAGGTTTTGAAGAAGACCGCGAAATCTTAAGTAGGATAGCGGATCTAAGGTCTGATTTGAAACATGGGACCTTCTGATTTGTGGTTAGACGTGATATCGTGGACGTTTGTGTTCCCAGTGCGATCCCCAAGCTGGAAAATCCCCGCATAAGTTTGAGCCTGTATAAGTGGAAGAAAGTTTAAGGCGGAATATTAATGTTTCAAGTTAGGGAAATCGGTCATTTGCGTTGTCTAGGCTGTTTGTTTTGCTTAAACGAACAAGTATGTAATATCCAGGCAAACATTATGGCAGGTCAGTATCTGACTGTTTCATTTTAAAGTTCTGGTCCATTTACTCCTTTAAGTGGCGTTGCTTCATATCGTTTGAAGACAATAATTACGGTTAATTTTAATCAAACCCCCTTACTTCCGGTGTGACTGTTTTGTTGAAACTTCAGCAATAAACGTAGTTTTAATTAACCCTTGTGCAAACTGAATTGAACATAAACGAGTAGATAATTTGCCACGACATTTCATGTAATTACAGTTAGTGAGAAATTAATGCTTAGAGTTTCGTTTACAATCTACAAGCCTAAATACTAATGAGCGCAGTTAGTTTCAAGTTTAGTTTATATCATAGTTGGTGCTCAGCAGAATCAATTCTTAACTAACCGAGAAGGAAACGGTCACAAAGTTATTTTATGATTTGTACAAGCCGTAGCTCTGCTTGAGAACTCGAATTAATTTTACACGAGAAGGAAACCCATTTTAAAACGTTTGATTATCGTGAAAATAATTACAAATAAAAATTAATGTTTTAGTTTTCCGAATGAACTAGGCAAGTAAACCATCTTTCAAATTATTTCTCATCTGATTCCAAGCATTGGTAAGCACATTCCTACTTCACATCTGTTTTCAAAGCTCTGTGGATGAAGTCCGGAACTTCGTTGTGCACACGTAATGCGTACAGACAGCATCTTCAGGAGTGCACATGCTAAAAACCATCTGGAATCTAAAACATTTGCCACATAGAATCTGAGGTTCATTTTTGGATTGTTCCAACAGGAGATTTAATGCGACTTAATTGGAAGAAAAGCGATAAGCAATCAATTATTTGGAAGGAATGGTTTCCAGGCTGCATGGAAATATTAAACTGTTTCACATGTGGGGGAATCTTGGAAAACCTCATTATCGATATATCGTTCTCGAACGGAGATCCAGATAAGTCTGAATGCATTTAAGACGCCTTACCGCCAAGTCACCCTACTCATTTCATAATAACAAATATACTTGTTTTAACGATTAATTTTTCGAGGATACGATTCTTTAACAAAGTAAGATGTTATATAATGTAGTGTGAAAGTAATCACCGTTTAACACTTGGTCCTGAAGATTATTGGCAGAGATGCGTAACTTAATGTCATAAATGAGTTCATTTAGTATTGATAATAATTTGTGATGACAAGCGAAGAAGAATTAGATTAATAAAACTAAGTAATCCTGACTGAAGCTGTTAAATTAGGCAGCCTAGAAAAATAAAGTCGGCGAAGTGGAACATGTAGTGAGTGAATTAATTACTAACTCCATGGAACAGAGTCCTTGAGAAGCTAGTTCTACGCTCAGCTGGTCAAGAATTCCCCGCCTTTCATTGGACCCGAACGTTGATTACCGTGCTCACAAGAGCCCGCCACCGATCCTTATCCTGAGCTACGTTAATCCAGTCCACACCATCCGACACAAATTTCTATTAACTTTAATATTATCCTCTCATCTTCGCCTAGGTTTTCCGAGTCGCCAGGCGACTTCCGAGGATCCAGTCACATCAGAACCCTGAAGATGGAGACAGTTTGTTCCCGAAACGTCGGTTTACTACGGTAACCAGTTAACGCGGCTGATTGCCAGAGAAAATTTTATTAATTGATGTTCTGTTTGATAGGTAAATGTGGATCATTCTGTATCAGAAACCAAGTTGTGTTTGAGGTGTGGTGATACAACTTTCTACTTCATGAAGTTAATGCAGCCAACCAGAAACAAGGATGAGCGGTCGTGTTTTTGTGGTTGTCTTCGTACTTGAATGTTCATTGATCTGGTTGGCGTTGCCCTGTCTGCGGTTCAATCGGCCGGTCACGATCTCACGGCATGACGGAGAAAGCCGAACACCGTTCTGGTGCACACAAGTGTTTGATTCTTGCGAATGCCGTATCAAACCGACTGGTTTTGAAGCGCTCTGTTCCACAGTTTTCACATCGCATTCTTCCACAACCAGTCCTTCCATTATACACTTCAGTTTCTTTCTCTGCACCTTTGTTTCTTGTTGTGTCTGTTTCTTTCTCTGTTTCAGCCGCTCGGCTGCTCGATAAATTCTCTGCCATTTATGGAACACGAGGGTTCAATACCGTGTTCACAAGGGCCCGTCATGGCGCTCTGTCCTGAGCCATATGAATCCACCCACAACATCATATCCTGTTACTGTAAGATCCACGCAGGTCTCGGCGTCCCATGTTATTTCTTAACACAAGATTTGCGGACAAACATTTTTGTAAACATCTTACATTTTTCTTCTTATTTTCGTTATTAATTACTAGAAAATTTCTGATAAGAATAATGGGGAACTCTTAAGTAGTTCTTAAAATAACGTTTTATTAAAACGTGTAACAAAACAGCATATAAAAATGAAGTCCTTACTTATCTTTACGTAATTACGAAAACTGCAAAGCGTTAACACCTAATCATCTGCTCTTCTGTATTGTGTAGAAGTACGTGTCCTCTTTTTCAATGCTTTGTTTTCAAAATGCAGCTTATGCAAGTTAAAACTGAGTAATGTTGTTTAACAAAATTAATTAATTAATTATATTTGCTTAATTAAAAAATATAATACGATTTCATGCAGTGTAATCTAGAATATGATCTTATATAGATGTTATTATAACTATGCTTCGTTGTAGTACATGGATATAGCATTCCTCCCTTAACAGCGTTACCATGGCAACAGTTATGTTGTCTAATAAAGCCTGAAATCTCTTAACAGCAAAAGACACACATTCACATATATTATCACGTGCTGCTCAAAATCCCTTAACAACAGCAGACGATAACCAACCAACAAAGCAACCAACCAGCCAACATTACTTATTATATAGATTGATTACTTATTAATATTATTATTATTGTTTGAATCATCATCACTAACATTGCAGGCGCATTGGTCGGGCGGTGTGCGTACAGACCAGCAATTCGACACCCCTTCCTTAACAGCTGCCACCGCCTTTGAACTCGGGGTCTAACGAAAGTGGCCGTAGGAAGAATATCAGAAAAAACACACCTGTCTAATCACGCTATTAGTAGCCGTTCCGATTCGAGACAGTTCCGTGACGCTTAAGCGTCCATTAACTTCCCTACCTGAAATAATCACGATAACATCATCGCTCATGCTGCATCTTTATCCACATCCGAAATTACACCCGCCTCTGTACCTGACGTCATTAGGGGAGAACCAGGTTAGCACGGAGATATCCTCGAATTGTCCTCGAAACAACGAGGGAGCCATAACGGAATTTCAAAGAACACAACATTTTTCGTTTTGTACAAGATGATTCAGTATTGCCATTTATAATTTTGATGTCTTACGCTACTAAAGAGAAGTAAAAGTGTAAAAAACACATTGTTCTGGAAAAGTCTCTGATTTCGGATAGTCACTTGAAATTTTTACGTAACAGATTCTGATAATTCAACTCTAAAGGGTTTTGACGACGTTAGTTTACACTTAAAATTATTCATTGTCAGGAATTTTTCCATCGTCTGTTCTTTAAAATTACGACGTTTCGGAGGCTGGTTGTCTCCGTCTTCAGATAGAGCTAGTCTAATCTAAGGGACCCAACAGAGTAGGTACCTCTCACTTGAAGACGGAGACAGAACCAGCCTCCGAAACGTCGTGGTTTTAAAGAACAGACGATGGAAAATGTCCTGACGATGAATAGTTTTAAGATTCTGATAACTTCCCTTTTGAAAACTGCTTGGTCAGTATGGCACTTGTCTGTGTTAGTGTTGATAGTCAGCTAACAAATGTTCGGCGAAGTACGCGGGAATTCGTCAGAACGGTTGTGTGCCAAAAGATTTACCGGCCGCCGGACACCCAGTCGTCATTTTGAACAGCAGCTATGAATTAACACATTTCCGTCTTCTTCATCTTGTGTTCTTAAATCGCAAAAAGCCTCTACCACAAAACGGAGACGTTACGCTGGTACACGGCTCAAGAACGGAGTTATAATGTTGTAGTCGTAATTAAATGCAGTACTTAGTACTATTTCAGCTTCGAGCGTCATGTTAATGCACGGCGACTATGATTATGACTGAATTACTTCCGTCGCCTAGTTGAATAACCCCCTAGCAATTGTAATGAAAGAATACCTGTCCATGACTACCAATGTGCAGAAGACTGCTACATGGAGGTTGGGCATGTTTACGTATACGTGAGGTTTGTAAGGTTTAATAAATTTGCAACACGTATCGATTTCAAAAGGCTACAATTAGAAAAGAGACGTGTCTAGACCAATACTTTTTTTATTTGTTTGTGGTCATGTATAATTTCCTCAAAATGCACGGAAGGTAATATTGACTCACACTGTCCAGGTTCTAAGTAGTTTTGAGTTGTTGCTAATGACTATGTTTTATCATCTTCGTGTGGACATTAGTTTACTGAAGCGTTTTTCACATGTTTCCTGTCCACAGCGTTCTGTATGAACAGGTTGTTAATTCTATGAACTTTCAAATAGATTCCAATAAAATATAAGAATGATTATGCCTGAAATATTAAACATAGCCATAGAATGGTATAACATTGGTAAAACGAAACTGTTGTTAACATTATTCTGCTGAATCAAAATATGGCAAAGGAAATACCAAGTAATTCGCTTGTAACACACTAACCACCTAATTGCGTTTTCGAACGCTGTTAGCCTTGAGATAAAATATATCGTCAACGGAAAACAGGACAAAGTGAAACGTAACCATGGAGAAGCCCTATGGATGACTGATTCGAGTCCGTCGATGGAACTGTATTGATATTCTCGAGTCCATTAAATCATAAGAAGTGGTACAAAAGTCTGTCGTGTTCAGTGGATGGCACATTACGAAAAGAAATTGTGCTCTTTTCTGAGCATTGTTCACTCCGTTGTAAGGAAAAAAGAAAGATGTATCCTGACAGATTTTTCGTGTAGCCATTTCCTTCTGGTCACTTCTTTGATAGATAACTTTAATTCAGAAACATTTATATGTGTACTTTGCAGAACGCGTGATAAGGGATGTAGTGTTTTGTCTGTCTGTTTATAATTTTAATTTTTGATATTACTAAACGGTTTTGAATTACATTTGCTGTTCATGGACTACAAAAATTCGTATTAGACGAAGATAAACCCTAATGCTTACATACTGCTGTGTGAAGCTCTGAATATAACTTTAAGATTTCTTCAGAAAGGCTTCATCATGAAGGATGTGAACATATAGCATAAAAACAGGCCTCAAAAAGATGTAACATATCAAATTTAAATATATTTTGATTATACGAATGTTTACTGTCGTATACGTAAACGTAAATTCTGGCTATATATAGCGTGGACTTAATTTTTGTTGTTGCAGTAATGCTTTGTATCTACAACGCCACACAATTGATTACTGATGTTAATCTGTTTTTATTTATGTTGTTAGAGTTAATGCATAATTGTCTAGTTAAATAGTAATTTCATTTTTGATATTAAGAGATAATGTAATTACCTAGTTGAGTAGTAAACAGATTCTGCTGCAAATTATGCACACTTCATTTAAAATATAATGAACGCTAATGTGATTAATGCACGCATAATATTCTCTTAAGGTTTAAATATTGCGTCGTATGTTTGGTGCTTGAATAGAGAACCGGAAATACAAAATACTGCTTAAGTAAAATAACTCAGCAACCTTTCACAAAGTTATAATTTACAGTATTTAAGTAATCGAAATTACTCATTTAATATCACGAATACCTTTCACAAAGTTATAATTTACAATATTTAAGTAAGCGAAATTACTCATTTAATATCACGAATAAAATAATTTGAAATGCCTCGCTACGAGATTTTCAACAACAATAAATGAAGATGAAGGCCAATAAGACATTTATAGTCAGTTTGACAGCTGTGAGGTGTCACAGTTTGAAATTTGAAATAGCAGCAGTTATAAACTTATGTATAACTAAATTCTGATGTAGTTTACAGTACTTTATTTGACATTTAATTACTCTGTATAGGTATTTTTAGTGCACACAATTAATTAATATACTATATTATTTTTATACTACTAGAACATCTTTAAGTCCCTCTTTGCACATTTGTTTCCTTTACCGTTGTTAGTTCATACATGCTAGTCTGAATAAACGACGTTTTTAGAATTATAATTTGATATATATTTAATATTTTTATTATTGCATAAGATAGTGAGCAAGATACTCGTTTTATGTAGGCTCTATTCGAAATTACCACTTTTAAAGTAGCAGAGACGAAAACAGTTTGTGAAATTGGGCTCTATTCGAAATTACCGCTTTTAAAGCAGAGACGAAAACAGTTTGTGAAATTAAAATTAATCCTAAAAGAAACGAAACTATGATACATTAAGCTGAAAAAATGAAATAATTTAATATACGTTTCCAGCCTCTTTGTAAACATATTACTAGTTTGCAGTAGATCGTGTTTATAATGTCTTATATTAGGAGGTTCGAGGTCTTCTTCCTTCAGGGGTTTAGTTCTCGTGACTGGAGTTCATTACGCTGGAATCCGCAAGATGCAGGGTCTGGCATCTGCTTCAGGTGAACGAGTTACTCTGAGTGTCTGTTGTATGTAGACATCACGTTGGATCGTTCCTCCAGGACTTGCTTCTGCTGTGTGGTAATTCAGAATGCCGCACTCATTAGGACCGTGGGTCGAATCTTGAAACCGGATTTCTTAACTGTGGTTTTTGATTTTGTGTACCCTGTAGCGAGTAGTGTAATTATTACTTTAAAATTAGTTGCATATTGGAGGTAGAATCCAACAAACATTTATTATATGCAATCTTAAATGTTATTAAATGTTAATAATAACAAGTCTGTTTCTCACAAAAACTGCTGGTCCATTTTTACTGGGCATGCTTACGTAAGTCGTCTGTTGTTATTTTATATAGGATATAAGGAAAGGTGTAGGTAATCTGCAAAGCCGAATGCACTTAATTTTGTTGCTTCTATTTTCATATGTTGAAGGTTCAACATCACTAATGCAAATGCCTGTCTTTAGGTTTTGAAAAGTTTAAACGTAATTTCCTGAGCACAGGCCTGCATCATCAAACTTGTCAGAGCAATATGAATTGCAAGGGTCGTGAATATTTTAAAATTCGATGCAGTAAACGGCTACATCCATGAATATCTCCACATGAATTTTTAAATAATTCCTTGGAAGTCCAGAGACTACTATTTTACGAATGCAGGGGAAACTGCAGGACCAGAAAAGCAAGCTGTCGTGTTTCTGCCATTATTATGTAATAGTTCATGCATTTCTGCACGGTATTGTATTTTAATGTCAGAATTTACCATAAACAGTAATCCCCTAAGGGTTATCTTATACAATGAATTTCTCATTTTATTTTCCACCTTTTATTGACCCCTAACTAATCATGTCAGGGGGAGTAAATCGACATCGTAGTTCACGAACTGAGTTCATTATCTGTTTCAAAAGAGCGTTATTATAGGATAAATTAATACGATAATGGCAGGCGATGTTAGTACGTTGGGAACAGATGTGCGTGTGTGGTCCTATGTGTGGACGTTTTTTGAAATTTGTTCCAGCCTATAAGGAATGTGAAATGCTGTATTATGGTTCTCTGTGCTTGAAAGCGAAGTAAAACGAGAACTCCATTTTGCTTATTCTCTGCGGTGCTATGTGGAGCCGTGCGCTGCTTCTTGGATGAGGCGCGAATTGGAATTCTAAAGGCCGATGTCTTGAATTTGGGACAGCAGACAGATGACAAATACCTTTCGCTAACAGAAGACTCTATCACGAAGAAGGAAACCTCAGGAGGCTATCGTATTCAGTCTACTGAACGTCGCTGTTGAGTGTTTTACACTAGCAGGTCCTGAGTTCGAAACTCGGTTCGACGACAGTCTTAACCGAGTTATCTCAGTCTGTGCAGTAAAATGTTATCGTATAGGCTAGAGGTTCCCAAACTTTTATACCTTGCGCCCCCCTTAAAACATTTCATAAATTTCAAGCCCCCTTTCCAGAACAAGTGCAAGCAAACAGATTTGACATAAAATTTAGCTATGAGTATACAGCACTGTAAGACAACTAAAAATGCCTCAACCAAGCAAAGGATGTTAAAAATGTTTCTCCATATTTCGTTAAAAAAAAGTTTTTCATACAAAAACACGTCCCCCAGAATACCACTCTCCCCCCTCCTCAGGGGCGCGCGCCCCACACTTTGGAAACCTCTGGTATAGGCTGTAGGTCTGTCCCACAGAAACGTATTTTGCTTCGTGGCATTTAATTCCACTACCACTGCAAAAGCAACGTACACAAAAGCAAGAACACAAAAAGTGGAAAAGTAACAAAATATGCACTTCTGGATATCACTCGTGTGTTTCTCTTCTCGTGGTGTGGCTGTACTCCGCAGGTGGAGGGTGATGGAGTTGTTAGGCGCTGACAGTCAGAGATGAGGTCGGCTCCAGCTGGTGCTCGCTCGACCGATCATCCTCAGGGACCCGAATTAAACATCTACCTGGGGAAGCGTAGCTTCCGTTCGGATGGGGCCAGATCATACGTGCCCGCTGTTTAAGAGGAATCCACTCTTTGGAACCAATCCACAAGTCTACTCTGGTCACATGGATCAGTATTTTCGTTATGTAAGGCCACAAGGATCCCATATCGTATCACAAAGTGTTGATGAAGTTTTTAACGTCTAGAAACAGATTTTATGTTGGCTGTGGCCATTACGGTTTATTTTAAATGAGAATCACATGACCACAGAAAAACGTTGTGTTCGAAATTTCTTATTGCTTAACGTCCAAGTACGCTGTGAACGTACGTCTACTGTGATACAGGCGTAAAGGACAAATACGTCATTAGATTTGCCACATGGGTTGTGACTCATGCATTACAGTATTCATACATGATTCATATGAACTCTGTTGGTTTATCGGATATCGCCATGAAAAAGACAAATACAGGCATCTTTTGGTTACCAACATAAATTTTTGTACATTAAATTTTTCGGGCACTATTAACTATAATTAGTCTCACTCCCACACAGATTCACATGAGATCCATGTTGGTATTATTGATGGTATTAAATTAAAATATTACAACATAGCAAGAAGTTTGTATCAGGTTTTATGAAGTGCCAGTTGTGTGAATTGCTAACCAGAGAAGTTGACCACCCATTGACGTGTTATAAATACTTTCAGGTGACAAGGCTAAAACCTCGTGTTCCCTCCCATGCCACGTCCGTTTTGAAGAAATCGCATCATGTTACGTTCTTGAAGGCGATGCACTTGAAGGGCCTTATGCCATTGTGGTTTCAGACCAGTTTCGGAGCGTCGCAACCAGTTTGCCACTCCACTGAATCCAAGTTGCAGAGAAGTATATCGCCTTTCTGAGCTGCTTTTCGCGACATGTTATGACTGGGTTGAGAATTCCATGTGGGTGGTGGTGGTGGTAAAAGACCATGGGAGCAAACATACACCATTGTTAGATAAAAAAAGAATGCCATCCAGCTGCCATACGAGTTGGGATGACGTGGCTCTTGAATAAATTGACTCCATTTTCATTAAGTGTCAACGATTTTGAACACTGCAGCAGCTATTTTTTTTGGGTGAGGGGGGGGGGCTATCTCCAGCTTCAGCCCTTGAGTAATTTTTCTCTTTTCCACCCCTATCTCACCCTCAACCCCGCACTATGGATGTGTTGTTGTAGTCTCAATTGCTAAAGTCACAAGGGTGTGAAATTAAGTTTTACAATACTCCAAAGGCCTATGTGCTATTTTATTGGCGTAAAGTAGAATTATTATTATTATTATTATTACTGTTATTGGCTGAAGAAGTTTTTTATTGTACCATCTGTCATGGCTTGGCCATGAAAGTTGGAGGCATTCGGTAAGAATCTTTCATTTGTGCAGTTTGATTTGGATCTAGATTGGTAGCAGCTTTTCGCGAGTATTTTGGTGTGTCCCTCATAGTTGATTCTGGATATATATATATATTTAATGAAATCAGTACCTGTTAAAAGTTGATCAGCATCGTTATGTTTTTACAGTATTAGATGACATGTTTACTGATTTTTACCCTCTTTATCGAATGTCTGCACTGAAAATCCAGAAAGTTCGCAACATTTTTTTGTACAAGTTTGTATAAGGTCAAGCTAGTTTCGAATCGTCTCATAGAAGTTAGATACATTCATGTGGAGAGACTTGGTACACTACTAGCGAAAAGCTCGTTGAAATCAACGGGTGTTGTGTGCAATTAATAAAGCATCTAAAACAGCACATACTCATTTGAGAACACGGAAAAGTTGCTATGATTTTATGTGCGTACTTAAAAATGACGGACCCGCCCTATTTAAAGCCTCCAGAATTCTCATCTCATATCCACCGTAAATATGGTAACTGCAGTGTTTGCTGTCACCAGAAAGTCGATGTTATGAACCAGACACAAAGCCCTGCCTTCAGTAGATATGAATTCACATAGCATTTTAGGAACCTGTAATTTTCACGATCGAATTTATTGTTACGGTTTATTTAAAACTGAAACGATTGTGGATTGGCTGGCCTAGTCTGTAAAGGTACAATTTGGCTGCACGCGACAGAGACAAGCGACCGAGGCAGGCGACAGAGTTACGAGACCGAGACTGGTCGCTTCCTGTCTGCTCTCTGTACAATCGTATGAAGTACAATTACGAGCGCGAGACAGAGA
>NW_019060254.1:679203-689873 GCF_000696155.1 Zootermopsis nevadensis
AACAAAACAAAGAAAACAAACACTTTGCCGCATGTCTCGGTCGTCACCTCAGAAGTGTGTGGCGACAAGCTGCGATGTGTCCGTCTCCCGTCTCTGTCGCCTGCCTCGGTCGCTTGTCTCTGTCGCGTGCAGCCAAATTGTACCTTAAGGGACGTGCTGTCTGTACTAAATTTCAAGAAAATTTGTCGGTTAAACATTACTGTATTCGGAGGGACAAACAAGCGTGCACACGGACATAATGCCTGTCACTCCTTATAAAATAAGGAATGTAAACTAAAAATGGAGTAGAATCTATTAACGCATGAGGCTTTGTGACACTGACATGTGTGAAAGCTATACAGCAGGAGAAATGTTATCTCGAATGGGGGAGCGGGGATAAATGAACGCCAAGTTAGTGGTTGAGCCTTGTAGTGCAAATTGCAAGCAGTACATTCATTGATGTGTCACTCAAGTGCCGTCAATCTCGAGGTTCGCACCTCCACCCATCCACACACACACACACTCTCACAGAAATGCACGATTGAGCTATAGCGCTTGGAACCCTGTGATGGGCGTATTTCAACCAGATAAATTTCCCTCTTTACAGTCCTGTTTGATAAGTTTCCCTAATATCCTCATTTAACCAACTGAATGACGAAACTACGGGACAGCTGATTGATCAACCAGTCAACTAACCGACTGATTCCGCGATCTACTGGCGGACACTCAACATGGCAGTGAAGTGATCAGTACTTCGTTTTCGGAAGGTGCCGAATTCAAATCTCGGTCAGGACACAAATTATCTGAAAGGCTTTCTGTGGTTTTACTCAGTCCCTAAAGGAAGGTTTAATGATAGTAGCTAAAATTAAGCCACGACTGCTTATTTCCATATTCCTTCCAATCCATTGCTAATTAATGATCATATCATTCGACGAAATGTAGTCTGAGCTGCTGTTAACGTCGGTAAATAAATATCCTGACAGTCTGTACAAACTTTACGTGAAGACGCTGTTTAGCAACAGTGAATGGCCTTTATGGTTCGCAATATCTCCTTTGATTATCTTCGTTATTTGATTTTTATCTGTAGTCAGTGAATGTTGAGACCAGTGAAGGATAAAAGTCTATGAAGAAGGAAATTGAAAACGCTCTGTAGGGAACTCCATGCTTGTTAGCTGTGTACAATGTTGTCATTAATGAAGGCTTTTTTATTAATATGTGATGAAGGCTGTTGATCATTCATACTGCGTCCCGTATTTACAACGCCAACGTCATGGCCATGATATCACAGCCAGTGACTGAGTAACTGGTCAGATGCCTGAAGTTTTATAATTTATGTCCAAAGAAAAGAAACTCTGTGGACTATATCGGCCAGTCAAGAACAGTTGTAGCTTGAAGTTCAGGTTAACATTTTAAGGCTTTTGCACTTAAAAATCAAAAAAACATTTGCATGAATGCAAAAACAGCGTGCAAACTAACACAACTAAAGCTAGTACGTAGAAAAGTATGGGTATTTTCAGTTAAATAACATTTTCTCTACACTCTTCTGCATATTTACAAATAGTTCTGTGAAAATTTTATGAAATCCACTTTCCACTATCAGAAACTTTAAATTAATAACTATAAAATTTAGTGGTTCATATATGTGCATAATTTCCAACAGAACAGATTTAAGTTACTTTAAATATGGCAGATATAACCCCAAATTTTTATCGTCTCCATGTTTTAATTGCTCATATAACGGAAACGTGTCTTACAGCATTTCTAGGCATGTTTATGATCTGATATATAACATTCACGAGTCCAGTTCAAATTGCACATTACTTACGGATAGCTAATTATAGAATTCGCATGGCCACTATATTGTAATTTTATATTTTATATATAAATTACATTAGCAAGGGCTTTTATATTCTGAAGATCTTTGGTCACATACAGCTTCAGAACTTTTGTAGTGCCCCTGAAACCTAAGAAGTTTGCGCTGATGCCATGTTAGTATTATTGATAGTAGGCGCGTGGTGTGGCCTCTAGTGCCGTCAGGATATGTTGGCAGCAAGTTTAATGAAATTCCGTTTAGCGATTCAGATGTTACTAGGAGGGACAGACAGCAGTGAGTTGGACTTACAGAGGCTACATGATTGTACTATTTGCCTGACTTACTTGTAAAGTGAGGAAGATGATATAAGCATCTTTTTGGAACAGAAACGAAGTTGTTATAATTGAAGTGTGTGTTAGTCCTTTGTTTTTCCATAATGGGCATAAGGACGGATGTTAAAAACGAGTGAAACGCAGAGTGGGATTGACAACTCGGAAAAAGAACATCGGATTATCTGAAAACAGTCATTCTGTGTCTTTCAAGGCTAAAATTGTTTTCTGAAAGCGAATGATTGTAGTGTTGCTAATGGACTGAATATTTGTTTACAAAGTAAATGGTATGCTAGTTTATGAAGAGGAGGTTCATTGAATGTTTGAGAGTATGCGCGTGTTTTGACGGATTTACGTTCACATTGGAGTCCTGATTCCAATCACATGTGGCTCTAATGTATTCAGGAAAAAAAGAAGTATTGAAAGAGTGATTCGGGGCTGGGATAAAGCAAGCATACAACTTCCATGGGTTTTATGAACGCTCAAATATAAGTGTGCAAAATGTCTTTAATATGACTCACCGTACAAAAGTAGAATGTGGTGCAAAGTATTTCCGAATATACTGATAGGTATTTTTCTCATTGTGGTTATTTTAGTAGAATGATCAATTCACGCGGATAGGCTAAAATCCCTTACTGTATTCTTCAGTTTACTATAACTGTTATAATCCCTATATGCTCATATGTAGTAGTTGATTTGATGTCATTAAAGTAACCTGTAAACAGACGATATGTGAACGAGCAATGAAAATTTATCGATTATTGGTTTACCAAATACGTTGCGCGAAACTCCTTATTTGTGTCATACATTTATATAATTAAGTGAAGTGGATACTTTTTCTTATGAGATCTGAGGTTCTCACGGCAGTGAACATGTCGATGTTGATATTATGGGTTGTAAAACCTTGTGGATTTGTAGGGAGTTTTCAACGATTAGGAGGAATGTAGATCTTCTACCCTGAGCATGGAGTTAAATACCAAAGTTTCTGATAAACATACTGCTTACATCTTCAGCCGTGATGATGGAGTCATTACAGAGAAACACATGGATGGCAATGAACTTTAAGTAGTTTGTGTTTTTAATTTTACTTTCGTTTTGGCATCTTAATTGTGCACATATAACACGCTTGAATTGTGAATGGCTTTGGCGTACATCGGTAGGGGCATAATAAATATTTGTTCGAATTCTTATCCAGGTCTTAATTCTGTTCCTTCAAATTATACGTGTGTACTTTAGTTTATAGATTCTCTTTCACCACAATTTAAGTTAGAAAGTATTGAGAACGTTTATACACTTTGTCGTAGATCACACTGAATGTTTGAAAGCCACAGTGTGTTAAGATACAGAACAGTCAACAAGCAAGAGAGATCCTGCTCACTAAGTAAATTATCGTCTTGGTTTATATTTCCAGAAAACGCGCAGGCTATTAAATTTTATTAGTGTGCATTTGTACAATAAAACAGCAACACGTAATTTAGAAGATACATCCCATGCAAAGTGTGTCCTACGGGAACATGTCCCAAGCACATGGAGCTTGTAAATCCCTTCGAGTGGATGAGTAAACATAAGTGTTTAGGTTCCAAACACAAATTCATCTAAATGATGTTTCAAAATTTAGCTTCTGTCGTAAAGAAAGCAACGTGTTTCCTTCACAAAGATCGGTTGGTTACTGCTGTTTAGGGGAATAATCTGTTTATTCTGAGAGATATGTAAAAACTATACTAAATACGCTCTGTGGGCACAGTGCAGAGGTATCAAATGTTAAAGAAACTAGTAGGTTTATGCATGCTCTCCATTGTACGTTAAAGGATTAACATCGTAACCAGTAAAGCCACTCAGATATTTACATATTAACTCCAATTCTATCCTCTGTTTTGTTAGTTTTAAGTCCGTCATCTTCGTTTGAAAATTTTGTTTTAAAAAATAAGGCTTGAGGATATGATGAATATGGCGTATTTATTATGTAAATAACATATGTAAAAATATTCCGAGTCCATTCATCGACGTCCATAATTGTATGTGTTCCTTAATTTAGTTTTCGCTAGACGTCCACGTGAATCACTTTTCGTTTGAAACTTTAAAATCTGAATCTGTCCTCTTATTTGTCGACTGTGGTCTTCTGGGTTCTGATACCGCGTGGTTTCCGACGGTTGGGACGAACGTATCACTTTCTTAGTGAACACAGGTTACATTTTTGTTACTAAACGTTTTTAATTCGATATAATAAAGTTAAAATAAATTGAAGTGTTTACAAGAGCCCGGTACTGCAAGCCTTCTGGATTCTGAGCAAAATGAATCCTCTTAGTTTACGCACACTGTATATTTCAAGATTACAAAGTGAATTATTGTTCGTAAACACATTTGATATCGATATAATAAACTTAAAAAAACGTATTAGTACAAGCCATGTTGTCTCGTTTTATGATTGTCACACTTGTAATTTATTAAAATAATCGACTACTAGTAGGTTCATACTTTCACTTATTATTACATGTACCTACGCGTCTGCAGAAAGGTAAATCATTTTAAAAGATCTTCAATTAGTCGTATTTCAGGAGGAGAAAACAGCTTGCAGGCCAGAAGTCGAACTGACGTAAGCGCTGACGTGGAAAGAGGATAATGACGAATTTGATGTATCGCACACTGCAACACTTTTGTTACATCTGTTTGTTTGAAATCTTCTCTACCTGTCGGAGCCCGGGAATCCTTCTGTATACGTAGGTTACAGACACGCTCGTTTTTAGGACGTCTTTTTATAAACCGCAGCATCATTATAAAAACAACGCTGTTTGTTCTGTTTGCGTGGAGAGTAACAAGATACATGTTTTGCGGAGACTGCACATTTCATGTGGCTCCTGGTGGATATCAACTTCTGTGTGGTAGCGTCTCTGTTGTTTCGAATCAGGGTGAAGTATAGATTTCATCTCCCTACGCACACTTTGCGTCATGGAACGGTGTTCACGGTTCGCCGCTCCAAACAGTTTCTGGAGCCAGAGCTACCCTCCGGTACCAAAGTAGGCCTACAGGCCACTATCGAGAGCTACGCTTCATTGTCCTAGAGTGCACATCACCAAAGTGGCGGTGTTGATACCAGCAAGGTTTGCAACAATGGTGAGTTCATTCATGCGTCGAGATTGAGCTGGACAGTGTCTATTGTCTGAGGCATGTTCAGCACATGACTTGGAGACTCATATACTTTCATCTTCAGATGACTGGTTGACATGACAGAGTGTACGGCCTACTTTCAGTAGCTTATAAGAAAAAAAAAACCTCTACTGTCCGTGTATGTGTGTCTCCACCACGCTTATAACCCCAACACAATGGCTGCTCATGTAATTGGCATCATTTTAGTCCCCTACCATCGCATTGTAACATCGGACGTGCGTAATATGGCAATCCTGCCAACTTCTCTTCTCGAAACGACTGCTTAGTGTACCAACTTGGTATTCAGAAATTCCCGGATTTGACCCTAACTATCTGCACTGAGTGTGTTAGCGTGACAACTAATCACCTGAAGACAGGAGCAGTGCCAAATGCCGAAACGTCGGATATATCATGTAGTCTATATCTCAGACAATGAACCGTGCTAGATGTATGCCTAATATCGGGATAATACACTTTTTGACAGTCCGATTACGTATTTGAGGAATTAATTATTAAAGTCCGTATTCCATTTTATTTAGTTGTAATGTTACTCCTGGAATATGGAGTTTTGCCATGTCAGAAGTTAGTCATGTGGACGTAAGCATAAAAGGGAATCTTACACATCTGTTCTTATATCATAAAGGGGAACACACTGTGAAAGAGGTCTTTAAAGAAATTGAACGACGGGAGGGGGAAAACAAGGGAAACGAAAAATAAAAGAACGTAGTCTACATGGAAACTCGTCTTAAAAGTCTCTCATAATTTATTCCACCGTTCTTTTTTTTCTTTTCTTTTCTTCGTGTTCCTTCTGCACTCATCCCCGTTCTTCTTCCTACTTTCCTCCCCCTTGCTTAGCTGCGCTCAAAGCATCCGACCGTCCTCACAGCCTCCCTGCCGGACCAGAATGCTGGGGTTCTGAAACATTCACCAGAATGGCATTCGCTAGCTTCCTCTAGTAAAGCGAGCTGGAATTGGTCTCTGCCGAACAGCAGGTGACGGCTTAAGAATTGCTAACCCTTCTTCTCTCCGTACAGTGACTAAAGAACTTGAGTCGCATTTAGAGTTCTTGAATTTTGGCGCATCTAAACTTTTCACAGTTCAGAGTTAAAAGACGTTGAACGATGAGATGGAGTTTTCGTTGTTTAGGATTTGATTCTTTTCATCCATCCAGAGATATTTGGATTGATTTCTTCTCTGTTTTGTGTTCACTTTGGAGTGTCTCTGAATCACGGTGGAAGCCTTGAGCTCAAATGAAAATTTACCCTTTAGCGAAACTTAAAAACGAAAATAATCAATATCTGCGTAACCATGACATAACTTTCAAACCGTATTTACCACTAACTAGAATATACTTAAAACAATTGTTTTTAATTTATTCTTAATTGTGAAGTTTTACAATTGTTTTTAATGTTTTACAGGACTTACGCGTGACGTTTTACAATTTTGAGGACGATACGTTTTAAAATGTAAGGTTGAACCAAACATAGAGCCACTGAGGAAAACCTTTTGGGGTTAAGAAACATCCGACACAATGCAATGTAAATAAGTGATAATTAGCGGTAAAAGTGGTTGGATAATGTGTTATGCAACATGCAAGCTACACGGTCTGAAGTGTATGTAGATGATATTCCTGGACTGCATTTCAGCGAAGAGAAGTTACGAGCTCAATAAATAAGCAAAGAACTCGTGTGCCAAGTACCTTTCTGCAGTAAGCCTTTTTATGTTATATATCTTTGTATAGTATTTCCGCCGTGAACAATTTCATGACGCACCGCGAGAGTGTTGTTGAACCCCAGCCATCTTTAACCTTCAACCCGCAACGCACAAAATAGTTTATTTAACAAAGTTTCTAAACGTGTTTATAATCGCTACGTTAAATTAGACATTGGTAGGTACAATTCCAGGCCCCTCTGTTGAATGTTGCTAGTAGCTATTGTTTCCGCCTCAGAAATTCGCATAGCTGTAATGCTATTGTTGATGGCACGGGATTAAATTTAATTGGAGGGGCAATCAATAACTTGATGTAAATTCCGGTTTACAATAAACTGTGACTCTGGATTTAAAATTTATTGATTGGACATACGGAATTACAACCCAAATTCCTTTATAAAAGAAAATTGACGAACTTGCCGTATATCTGTCTGTAACTAATAGTTAGGAAGATAAGATTTTCCGGAGTTACAATAATGAAAACATAGTTTGTGGTGGAAAGTCATATTGCATTTACATTTCATGCAGAACTATAACATAGTTCATGGATCCTCAGATCTGACGTTGAGATTTAAATGGATAAAATCTGGACGTTGTATATAATTTTTGTGCACAAGTGGTTTCTGTATTTTATGCGCTTTTTATGATACATACGGATTACATACTCCGTCATTTTTTGTTTCAGTACAAAATAATATGATGAAATACAAAAATATTATACACCGCTCAGATCTGAAAGATGAAAATTTGTGTGAATGGTGTGGTTGAGAAACTGGCAGCTGACGGTACACGCATTCATCACCACCTGCATTCGGCCGTGAATTATGAAGCGGTGAGCTTAAGCATAATCGATAATGGTCCATCTATCGATTATACTGGCAATCACAGCTTCACACGCGGTAGCTTTCCCACTCACTACAATGCGTCACGTCCACAGAGCTTACTGAGTTGTTACTGTTTTAAATGTCCACGTGAATTATCAGTATTTCCATTCACAGCACAGAATTTTCACGTCATTTAGAATGGACTTGGACTGTCTGTTGAAGCCGGACGCAAGGAAGGAGGAGACGTATTGAGGCATCTTCCTGATTTAGCTCGACGGATTTTCAACGTGACTTAATTCTATAATGCTACGTCATTTAGTTCGTAGGCCCGTGTATTGTCTCATCCACAGTTTTCAGTGGTGACAGTTGAACATTTGCTAGGGAAAGGAAAGGATTGTTAGACTTTTCCTAGAGTCACTGATTTTTTTTTATAATTTCTGTAATGTTCTGTATTTATGCAAAGGTGTATGATGGACCTGGCAAGCCAGTCAGTTTCTTATCGCCGTTTCGATTGTTATACTTGGGTCAAGATATCATCTTTAGGCCTATATGACAAAGCTATAGGATGTTTATAAATTTAATTCTTGATTTCCATTCGAAGAATTTAAAATACTTGAAATCACACAAATTCTATCGTTCAGTTTACCCAAGAAGAATAAACTTCGAGATAATTCTTTTAAACCACACTGTAGCCGGTAATTGAATTGTCGCTTTGTACGCCCCTTCTGTTCAGATTACGGAATTACAACTTTTATGTGCAATATTGATTTTCCGCGTTCCAAGTTGCCATTTTCTGAGCTTCTTTTGTTATACTTCAGATGAGCTTTAGCTAGAGGGGGTTAGGGGTGGAGGGGTGAGAGGTCAGAGAGCTGAGGGCTACATCTTGAATCGGATGAGAGGCACACGCAGGTCTTATGTAGAAACAAAGAAAGTAACTCGAACAAAGGACACGAAATGAGAAAATTCTAAAATTACTGTAATAAAAATAGAATATAAGAAAATAGAAGGCATGTATTTAAAATGAAATAAATCCGCTCTACAGAGGAGAATGTACGCTGTGGCATATTGGACTACGATAAATATTAAGACATTTTCTGATGCACCATTCACATTACTGTACGGGTCCATTACTAGTCGAGAGCTTCGTTGTAAGAATTATTACTGTATGGGACGCTTTAATAAGGATAAGGAATAAACCCACTAAATGCTATTTATTACAAATGAAATTATTTAATTTGAATATGATAACGCGTCGGAGTGTTAGGACGGGTAAGTCACCTCGCTTCACGAAGTAATGGATGTTCCTACTTTGACACGTGATTTTAGGATGTAATTTAAACAACAACAGAGACGACCCCGAGTTGCAGCTTCGTTCTTTACAGACTTGTGGTCTTGCTACGCGTACGCAATTTCGTCTGTAGGTAGCCTTTTTTTTTTTAGTGTTGCACTTCAATGTAAAACTCGATTGTTTCTACAGAGCAACAGAATGTGGTCCACTGTGTTATACACCTTTGTTTTCGTCATTACGCTGGAACATATTTGTCTTGCATTCGGTTTAACAGTAGGCGTACTGCAAATTTCCTGCGGCTATCCTATTAACATTTATAAAATTTTATCAATGGGCGTGTAAAATGAAAAGATACGCTTTAATGAAGATCATTATAATTCTTTTTTAAGAAATTCAGATACATTATTACAGTACTCGTATGATTTCTTTGAGAGGTTTTGGATACTAAAACCTGTGATAAATTGGGAGGTCTGATATTGTGTCTGCAAATATGGATGTGTACATTTTATACCTCGTTATCCACTAAAGCAAACTGAAAGGAAAGTGCCAGGGGGATAGTCAGTAATAGAATTTCACGCTGGTATCAGGACAGATTTGTATACTTTTCGATTATTTATACGCAGGCGTGTTGGCACTCTGTGTGTCGTTGCTTACCTGCAATGAAATGTACCGTTAAATAAAACAACCATTAAAAAAGGAACAGAGTTCACAGAATCCAGTAAACACGCTGTAAACTCTGCTGTTTGCCACGCAATGTGCGAATGGAATAGAAGTCATCATATCAGAAAAGTGCATGCGAACGCTCGGCTCGTATCCGGAAGGTCTCTAGACCGAATGTTCTTGTCGCATATTGCACTTGTTTTTCTGTTATTGTGAGGCCTTCGCAAGTGCAGAAAATGAGTGTATTAGGTAGAACTCATAATGCCTGTCCGTATATTCAACTCGAAAACTGCCAGACAAGTTTTCATTAAATCTGGTGTGGACCGAGGAACGAGAGTGGAGTTACGGGCTTGCTGGCTGGGCCTATAGAATTACTCAGGGGTTGTGACAGACGGGTGTGGGGAAATGGTGAAATAAGATTTGAAGCGGAGAACCGAAGTAGCTATTCGGAAAATACGCCATTGTCCGCTGGCTACCAGGTATGTTACGATATCGGTACTTTTGATGTGATCGGTAGATGGCTGTCTTCAGGGCTGTAGCGCCTTGTAGTCTGGTAGAAGTTTACAGGTGTTTGAAAGGTCATCAGAGCGCGTGGATTCCTACTTTTAATGAGCTTTCGTATTTGCACTGTTGAACCTTCACAGTGTAGTAGAATGGAGTTTCTTTTAACACGCAAGTGTGTTGTGTAAAATGGTTCTGCCTTCAGGATGCGAGGTTAAAATTCATAAGTATACGGAGCTACAGTCGCCTCGTGAAATATAGGCCTATTCTTTCTACATTGTCATCAGATATTTGATGTACATACCACAAAAGATTGGATTACGTTCCACTATAAAGGTGGTGTGGAAACTGTAACATGGATGGTCCCTGCTACGACAAGCCGTCTCTCTGTTTTATTATCTTTGCTGTCGACTGCCATGTTA
>NW_019060254.1:689899-722171 GCF_000696155.1 Zootermopsis nevadensis
GAACGGAACGACGAATACATTAATTTTATACATTATCTCCGCCCAGTTAATAGAATCTCCACTTTGATTGTCCCTTGCAGAGAAAATACAATGAATACCGAACGCTTGTTCGCTTTGTGATTGGTGAAGGGAAACGATGTACTTTGCGAAAAAACAGAAATCAAATGCATTGCTACATTACATAACTTTAGATGTAATCATTACAAATATTTGTACTGATTTTAAGAAACTCTTGCTTTTGTACGTGCGCGCGTACACACAGATACATACACGGGAGAGAATTATCAAATGGTAATACCAAGCCAGCCGTACTTGATGCTGGAACGATCCCATATCAGCGCCATTGAGAAACCCCACGACCTTGTCGTATTTGTGGGAGCTGCGAGAATTAAATCTAGGGGTGTGAGCTGCCTGTGGTTACTGAACAATGATACGGACAGACGCCATATTACCAAAGCCACCATGAACAGCTCAGCACGTTTCCATTTGATTACGTTATCACACCCTACTCCTCTATCAACATCACCAAGTCGAGTTACTGCCGTTGTTTCAAACGTAACCAGGATCCAAAGTTTGACATGTTTTATTTTTAAATGTTAAATGATATTAATAAATATTAAATGCCACTTTTATATAGTGAAATTCCCGTTTCAAATTAAACACATTTATCGTTTCGTACTTGTGAAAATTTCAAAAGTGTTCTTGTTTTCTTTCCTGGAAAATGTGAATTTTATTTACATTCCTTTTTTCTGTACCAAGGTGTGGATTTCAGTAGAACAGCAGAAGAAAAAGCATGAAATCAATTTGGTTGTGAAAGAGACCTTGGTAACTGAGCGACGATCCTAGTAACCTTTCTTCATGTAATTACTTGTTCAGTCCCCTCTTACGGCTTCATTGTTCTTTGCGATTTTCACGTCACACCCCAATTAAAAATCTTATTGGTTCACAGAGTAAATATAAGATGTGGTCAACCTTTCGTATTATACGTAATTACCATAATTGTCGTGGTCATAATTGCCTGCAGTTTTTTAGCAATGAAACGATTAAAAGATAGGGAAACTGGTTTATTTCGTACTTAAAAAAATATTCAGTGTTTGAAAGCGAATGGGCAGATTGTAGGTTATTTAAGAACACTGTATCGAATTCAGCTGTTATTTAGCCTGAAATTACGAGATAGGATGATTGCGTTGGGTAAGCGTGGAAGGACAGGAGACGAAACGTTTGTGGCCCTTTCGGAGATGCTGTCCACCCCTGTCTTTTGAGGCTGTGTTTGTCTGAGACTGTAGTTCTGACCTGGTTCAAAGTAATGACCTGACATTCACGTTGATTGAAGAACTGTGTCAATAAAGTCTGGGGCGATGGTAAGGCGTATAGCTGGTGTTTCATAACATTGAATTAAAATCCAAAACTGAAACAGGTGTTTGAACTTCAGGTCAAATTTAAACGAGTTTAAATTCACGTATTTAAACCGTAGCTGAGAATTAATTTCTGTCCCATAAAGCCGATGTCATGTTGTCAGTGCAGATTAAACTGAACATTTCAGACAGGCGTTTGGTATCTAAATCGTTAAACTTGTCGCCTCTTATAGTTCTCCGCACTTATCTCTGTAAGTGCATGATGGTCATCAAAGTAAAGCTGTAGTAGGTGAAATAGTTCATGGTACTGACACTTACGCTCATAAATTTTAAAGGACGACAGACAGGGAATTTTTGTTAACCGCTTGAGTAGCGGAGTCAGCAAAATTACTGGACGACTAGGTTTTGATTCCCGCCAGAGGCAGAGATTTTGTCTTCGTTGCAGCGTCCAAACCGGCTTTGGGGTTCAATCTGCTACCCACTAGCTATACCCCCACTCCTTATTCACCTTTATAACTTGGTATTTAATTAATCACAGGTACTTTATCGTGTTTGTAGATGTTAATTCTAAGCACGGGTGATGCGGTAATAAATCATTTATAATTAACTCACCATTCAATATTATACATATTATGCGGTTGATATGTCGTGTTTAAAATAAATTGTTAATCCACTCCAGGGGTTCTGAACCCGTAGTCATCCTATGTGTTTTGTGCGTCCCGCGTGCATTTTGATAACTTGCCTAATGCGTAAATTTATGCGATGAAAGGTACTTCCTTCATACGAGATAAAAACGTATTGTTAATTTCTTCAGTTTTTTTTTGCAGCAGCTGTCGCTGTGAACAACTGTGAACTGAAGAACAATTTGAGAGACACATTGGAACCGCAGTTACCTCTGAACCTCGAGCAGTTGAGGTGTCAAATATCGAATGCTTTTGATAAGGAAATTTTTTTAGTAACGTCTGAACCTGTTTGCAGTAATAAGCTAGTGTTAATAAATTACCACGAGTTTTCACTAAATTTTTCTCATTTACAATCTTGCGGCCCGAGAATTGTGAGAATTTGGCCCTCGGTCTGTGAAAGGTTGAGAAGCCCTCGTCTAGACAATAGGAGACGCCGCTTTGAACATGTCTTTGTCTTATTAGTTTCCTCCAGAACGAGAAGAAAATAATCTGGAAGACCACAAACTAAGATGCTGTATAACTTTTCTGTTGCTATGGAGCCCCAAGTTTCATCCCCGTCAGAACTGTATTCCCTGCGGAGGACTCTTTTGTACTGTTACCGCGAACTGAAATGTTATATAACAGCAACGTTTGCCCACCTGGCGGAGCGTATAAAGATGGAGTCGCGCAGTAAATTAAGCAATTTATCGGAGCAGTCGACTGTATAGGAAGTTTGTTTCTGGGTGGCCCTCGTCGTCAGGCCGTTCAGGCTAAAGGGCGATTATGCAAGAAGAGGGCGGGCGATCTGCAAGTGAGCGAGCCGCGCCGGAAATAATAAAGACTTACTGAGCGGTCCATTAATTAAAAACTTCCAATACAAGCCAAATTGTGTTCATGATGATGTATTGTAAATTTAACTTTAATTGTCTTGGACGTTTTTATATCTGCTGTTGAGCACTTTGTGCTGAAGACGTTTATCCTAATTGCTGTCATTATACAAGCGAGCGCCCATTTTATTATGAAGAACACTGGTACACCCTGAGAAAGTACCACATCACGCATGACAGAAAAAAGTAATGAAATGATTAATACAAAGAAAGGAAATGGAAAGAAAGAATATAAAACGAATAAAAACGAAGAAAAAATGGAAAAGATAGTAAAACAGTAAGACAGATTAACAGAAAGAGAATGAATGGACTAAACGCGTCTGACTTGTATTCGGAAAGCATGTTTCTAACCTGGTTACTAGCAATGCTGACTGAAATTTTTCAGTTCCCCAGACAAAGTGCTTTTAAGCCCTACACAGTCTCGTGTATCTAAATCCTTACATACGCGCTTATAATATTCCTATCTCATTCACCTGTATAACCTGTGCAATTGAAACATGGTTATTACATAACCTAAGACTCAGTAGATCATATTATGTGACATTTTATTACATTAGCTAGTAGCCGATCAGTAAGTAAACTACATACTTATTTTTCGTTTTCCCTTTACGCTAATTTTTGTTTCAGAGATATTTTGAAATTAAATGTTTTAAAGACAAAAGTAAAACTTGACAATTAAAAGAATGACATTCTTATATTATTCTAACCCAACTTCTCAAACAATTTAATTACAAGTAGGACAAGATTCATAATTAACGCAAGGCGCCATAGCTATAAAACATCTCCCGGTAAGACAGTTTATGATTTTGCCGGTCATCCAGATGAACTTTTTATACGGCTGCATCTTCAAAATACGCAGTCTGGATGACGTTTGTATCAGAGTTAACTCCTTTCTTGAGAAGTCAGATTTAGCGGGCCGCCGTTTAACGTTGCCTTTCTCCAAGAATGTCTTCTGTCTGTACCTTTCCCTTTATCTCATTCAAGACTTGTGACGCGCCTGATCCATTACACGGTCAAACGTTCCTCTGTGAAAGGGCAGAAGGAGCTAATGCAAGTTGCGCATTGATCTCGGTAGCCCACCATCGGATCACGTTGTAGGTTAGTTTAATCCCAATTACAACCTCTCAGTCTTAGTACAAGATATCTTTTAAGTCTTGGTATTTTACTCTGGAGTTTTGAAACCGAAACTTAGTACGCGTTTTTTCTCTACGTCACGCCTGTTTCGTATTTGTTATCATATTAACTTTTCATAGGTTAGGTTATGGTTACTATGTATACGTACTACTATTATTTACATAAATATGTGTATCGCTCACAAAGTCTACTTGTGGTTTTATTTAGTTCTTAGAGCTCACTTTCATAAAGTAACGAGGTTAAGAATGCGTGGAGTTATACCTCCACTCCATATAATTCTGCATGGCGTGACGCTTAGACAAGCACCACAGACAACATAATCTTTACCTACGGTTTTCATAATTAAGTGCAAACGTTTCGTTAGAGATCACTAAGATACATTTATTGCGGTGTTGTGATGTGTACTCTAGGAAATCAAAAAATTCGCGTTTTTGAAACATTTAGATGAGCTATTTCTGTGAAGGGATTAACAAAGACAGGCAATGAACGTAAACTGTGTCTTCCTATCTGTGTAATTGTTTTCAATTCCAAATAATTTTAAGATGCTTTTTCTTGTCCCATATTAATATTTTTCTAAATGAAAGGAATACATCATCATCGAGTAGGCATATATTATCATCACGTGTGATTCTGCTTTAAAATAATACTGATGCTCAAGAAGTCCTCTGCTATGATTTTTTTAGCCGAATACCATAATATATTTGTATTAAGCTACCTAAAATGTTCCCGAACCACAGTTTGGGAATTAATGACGTAACATACATGGAACGAACTTTCCAAAATTTGATATTTCAATGCCCCTCTCTTGTCTTTTGTAATCAGGGCAGTAGTGACACTAATGTGCCATCAAAATTATTAATAAATGAAATGACATTGTTGGATGTAGTGTAGGTCTACGTAATGTCGTTGTTTGTCAAATTATCGTGCACAAAAGCAAAACCACTTTATATGCCACGAAACGTAAACGTGTGTCCACCAAACCACAACAAATACGTTTGTCGATTACTTCGACATAGACTGACGTTTATGTTGATTGAATGTTATCTGTAATATGTTGCTCTTTGAAAATTGATACTCATCATCGGCCTAGTTATACGTAGCCTGTGTATCAAAATGAATTTCACTTGTCAGTTCATTGATACCTCAGTTTAAAGATACTGTCGAAACCTCAGTTTACTACATTTATTGAGTTTAATTAATGGATGGAAAGCGAATACAAAAGAAGGAAAAATGGGAAAATAATTCTTTATATCCCTTTGTGTACGTGCATACATGACGTATGTGACAGACCTCATCTGTGACTGCATATTATATACACAGGATTTCTGAACGTTTTCTTGCAGTAAGTTTGCATGAAAGGCTCTGTGGGCGAGTCAGTGGTGGACCTTTGATGTTAACATTTGTTGGTCTGTTACACGCTTACATAAACAGATAAGGTTATAAGAAAAAAATTGCAGAAGAAATATTAATACCTAACTGACTTATATTTTTGTAATTTGGGTAACGGCTTTCATTAAAAACTGGAACAATATTGGACTCGAGTAAATTTGGGTGTTTGGAAGATTTAAGGCGTTGACCTCTACGTCACTTTCGAGTCCTCCAAAAGACAAATGACGTTAGGTACTTACAATTTCAGGTTACGTAAACGCTGTTCTAATACTCCACGGTTAGGCCCCCAACATAAAGGCGTATCGCAGTGCGAATAAATAGTTCGCGTCTGGCCCTCGTGTCTCGTGACACATCTTCAGAGGGTGGCAAGTACATCCGTCGACACAAGATCAAAGCAATTGTCAGAATTTAGCACCCTTCCACTCCTTAGCAGAGTGTGCTGCTTAATCTCATCTGTGTTTGCTCCTTCCCCTAAAAATAACTCGTGCCAAGAATCGATGAAAGGAAACTATGTGGTAGATATTATCTTCATGTGTTTTCGTGTTTCTCTTTCAGCTGAAGTACTTGTTCTGAATCCGAGGATCGAAACGTATAAGAACAACGTATTTTGTGCAGAGTAAATCAAACATTGATAAATTACTATACTTAATCCAATATGAGGATAACAGATAATAAATTGTGCCCTCACCCATTATTCATAACTCAGTTTTGATTTCATTTACAGTAATCGCAAAACCCCATTGTATATAGTCTTTATTGAGTTTATATTTTTGAGCTGTACATTCACACCAAATCAATCAAATTTAAAATTGGGTCGATCGAAAGACACAACATTCTACACTTTTCACGAACGTAATACTTAGTTATTCTTCAGGAGCCTGATTACTATCTACTGTGATGCTCTGTAAACCGAGCAATAATTGTAAAAGCGATATCGTTGTATTTCCAGTGTGAACGCTTCACGTTGTAATTCATGCTATTTCTATAAGCAACACGTACTGCGTATCACCTGTTGCATTTTGCTAGTTTCTTCAATATGAATCCTTCCTAACATTGACATATTCACTGTATAAATTTAAGAAGTCATATGATGTCAGAGACGGATAGCTTGGATCTCGTTAGTTCATACATGCATGCTGTATAGGTGATATCCAAATGCTGTCACAGATCTAAAACTTCGTCGGATACTGAGTTAACTTTGCTGTAATGTCCATTTGTCTCATCATTTCAGCCTCCTCGTGTTACAAGGTGAATACAAACGGCGAAGCTCCAAAGTTCCTCAACTTCTAAGTTCATCTCTCTTAGACTGCAATTATTTTTAACATCGTCATGACCACCACCACTGTCATTATCAAGTCATTTGTTGTTTCCTTTCCAGGTAGATCATCTCTTCATCCTATTTCTTTATTAAAAAAATGTTTAGGCACTTTGAAGTTGGGAATTCGTGCTCGAAGGCCTTTCTTCTACGTTCTCTTGTTATATTTCTGATGAAGTCCTATATTTACAATTAATTCTTATACCCAGTTCCTTTTTTTATATACCTTCGCGTGTAACCTAAGTGATGTCTTCAGACTTGCGAAGTTCTGAGTTTCGCTAGCGTAGGTTGTCATTTTCATTGTAATTTTAACAACGTTTCATGCTGTCTTCGATTTTGACGAGTTCCTTGCATACAATTAATATAAAATAGTATAACGTAACATTTCATTACATGATATAATATATAGTATGGATGTCGTATGCTTCATTTCCGGAACTAGTAAACAGATTCCAATAACATCTGATATTGGCAGTTTACACTAAATGTCGAAGGGAGAATTTAATTTTGGTCATTAACAATTTGGCTTAACCGCAACTTTTTATTAATCTCAAATCGATCTATTTTAATTTCGAAACCGGCGGAAAGGACACAAAATGATGCGTGACATTCCATAGGCTGTAAGCTCTATTAAGATATAAAAGTTCTGAGGCGTTTTTAATATGCCTTATATTTAACAAATAATGTTAGAGAAATACAGGCGTTCCTCTTAACAGTATATGTGTTAGCAGCCTTGGAGCTTACTTCTGCCACAAGATGTATACTTGATGAAGAAGACGGGAAGTACAGAAAAAGTATGTATATATGCAAAAAATTGGAGTAGCCTCGACCCCATGTCTATACAATGTTTCGGCTAACTTTACAGTTGCTGTCATCAGGAGGGAATATCTCTGGTTCCAACTGCAAGGTTCGTAATTTCAGTTTTCGCAATGTATAACCCTAATGATTGCAACCGAATTAGCTGCCGAAACGTTACATAGAGTTCAACTAGCGACGCGCCCTGGAGCCTACACGAAGCATCACATTCTTGTTTCAAACGTTTAATATCTTCTCACTCTTGTTTATGTGTTGTTCTGCATGTAAGCTATAGTGGAGCTTAGTTGTACGTCAGTATCCGTTCCTGTTATTAGCTTCAAGGCTAACGTAAGTTGCATGCAACTGTAAGAAATCTACACGATCCTCACTGAAAGACGTCCGGTTAAGTGAAATGTATCACGAAATAACATAAGTAAATAAGCCAATGAAATGGAACGGTGACAAAAGAGTGGTGGAAAGTGTGTTGCTTCCAGGATCTCGTAAGCCAGCGCTTCGCCTCTCATTACTCTTGCGTGTAAACACTGCATCAACGTGCTTATTGCTAGGATGTGCTTCTGTAGGATGAAGCCAGCCAAAGTGCTGCTGTATAGTGTCGGGGAACAAGTAATGTTTGTCTGCGTACAATTTTGATCCATGTGGCAGAACGTCGAGAATTATACCCTGCAGCCACTATATTATTACGTGTTCGTAGTTTCTAGAAATCTTATCAGGGGAACAGAACATTGTGGTATTACTCACAAGGAAGCAAACAATTAGTATTAACTCAGTTACGGGAGAAGTTACAGGGAAGTTGTATGCAAAGGGAGTAAGAAATGCCTCACAGATTTATACTCAGTGCAAAAGGAAAGGGATTTAATAGTTAGGCCCGATGGACGCATTCACATACAAAATATGAGTTTCAATATGATATTTTTATAATTCATAGGAATTCAAACCATATTCATGTATAGTTTGGTTGATTTTAGGCGCGTTTGCAGTGAAGTTGCAAAAAATGCGCCTATTAGTTTCGCAATGTCCGTCTGTCTGCCTGTCTCCCCGTATGTAACAACTCGACAGAAGCTGAACAGATTCATGATAAACCTCCAGGGAGTATCTGCTTGTCGAGTAAGGCACTTAATCACCATGCAAATCCATCCATTACATTAGGGGCGTCCATTACCCAGAAAAAAAAACCGATCTACATACGACCACGATTGTTAGCACGTTCCAAGAAGTCTGACAGCTGAATAGTAGTATGTGTAATTTTTCTTTAGTGTTCTACTGTGCCACAGGTCATAAACAACATGAGTTCCACGCTGCCACACCAGGCTTTCATGCGAGTTTAAAGCATTGTGTTATGAATTTTAATAGCAGTTGTACAAGAGTCTATCGCCACCAGTGGGTGATTTCAGGTGTCAGTTCTACATTTTCTTTCAGTGTTGTTGTTTATTAGTGTCCTGAAATTTGTATGTTGATGTTTGAATAGTGTGCGACTTAAACAAAATAGGTAAGAAAATAATATTGCGACCGCTCGAAAAATTCTGTTTGAAACGTGAATTGTGTACCGTAATATATTTTAAACAACCTTACTACTTTTTTTTTAGAAAACTTTTATCTTGTTTCGCCACGCTCTGATGATTCTAAAATTATACAGTCAAGGAAAGGTCACTAGAATTTGAATTCGGAAGCATTGTGCTACTACTTTATTTCCTGAAAGGTTCTATCAATAAAAGAAAGTTTAGAAAAAGTTACTGTTTGGGATTAAATGTTAACCATTTGAACAAATACATTTTGATCGCTTATAATTGGCAATATTATGTGTATTTCATATAAAACCTTTTAAAATTTACCATCGTGGTAGGTATTCTGTAGTTTAGAGCAGTTCATCATTTAAATAACTACGGTACGGTAGTATTAGTAGTAAGGAAGTATATTTAGCCCAGATAACTTGAAATTCTGAGAATTGTGGGACGATGAAGACTGGTCTAATTTTAAACTACAGTAAAACAGCACACTGACAGGAGTCGACCTCTGCAGGAAATGTACGTGTATCGTGATGGAGAAACGGCAGCCATGTTTCGTCAAGATATCTGATCTTCCACTCTCTAGAGTCTTGTGTGTTTAGTCTGCAGTCATCTGCGTACCATTAACCTGATGACATGTTAATGTATTTTAAAACGATTCGGGATTTAAATGCCGAGAATAAGTGCTCATTTATACGGTGAATTAGTTTGAAAATTACATCCTTAAAACCATTGGATGGCATATTTTTTTCTAATTGATTTATCTTTAATTTTTTTCATTTATGACATTTCATTATATTTCATTATCATTTAATCTGATGCTACAAATATTATTGTCGTTATTACGTAAATTTGTTTTGTAGGAACCTTGGTCTTCATTAAGCTGGAGTTCTGTCATCGCCCTTTTAAGTATTATCTGGTGTCCCTTAAGTATCTGCGTTTAAGTCTTTGTTATGTTATATTTTTGTTACTGGCTTATGGCTTTTCCATTTGTCACCTTTTTTCGAATGACTTAAAAGTTGTTCGGGCTCTTAAGTTTCTTCATGACTGCTCGTTACTTCAGATGGACATTGACTACATACGTAGCTGGTACACAGCAAACAACATGAAATATAAAACCAGGATTATTTATTTTACTAAGAAAACTAACAGTATTACCCATGAGTATAGACTTTGTGAATCTGCGCCGATTCTGTTTAAAGGCCTAGGAAGTGTTTTTGATACCGTTACATAACTTTCTTTCCTACATCGTATGGACTACATATTCTCCTAAGCTCTCAAGTTGCGTCTTATTCATACTGTAACAATTCCATTTTTATCTATAGGCAGCCTTTTCGTGTTATATTTTACCTTGGTTGGAAATGAACTTGAATATGCTTATTTGATAGAATATTTTAATTTGTACTGACGCCAGCAAGCTTGTCATTTGCGTTCGTTTTCGTAATTTCTCATAGTTTTCTGTCGTTACTGTTGGATTTTGAAAATTCTATGTTAACGTATTATAAAACTAATTTAACCATTTGAAGCCCAGTGGTACGTGCAGCACTTATTTTAATAATTACTAACACAGAATTTTGCCCAAAGATTGTATTTATGGGTTTCACGCAATTTTCAGGATAAATAATAACTATTTTCCTGAACATCATTGAACTTCTTATCCGCCTGACGAAATCGTGTTATTGTATTTGAGATACGGACTGAGTTTTTAAATATTTTTTATGAGCTGTGGCTTCGAAGGGTTATAGTCTTGTTCTTATGTTTAAATATATATTTTAATGTGAATATTATGAACATAACAAACGAAACTTTTGTGCCCATTAGTAACATTCTTATATTTTTTAGCTATAGGCTATTTTTTATTCAATGGAAAATAGTGCCGTCAAGTTTGCAAAACCTTTGATGGGGCAGACTATAAATTTAGCCTCGTTTTAATGAAAATTCCCTATTAACCTCTACGTAAATAATAATAGATCTCTTATATAGAGCAAAAACAAATTTATTCCACCTCACAATCCATAACGTGATGTGTTCGGCAAGCAATGAATAATGTAAGCTTTACGCTGTAATCAGCTTATACACAGTGAATGGAGAATGGGAGAGGTACTCTTATAATTTTTCAAGGTATAACATGAGAAAGCTTAATAAACAACGACTGCTTAAGGTGCTATTCTGTATTCCTCCGCACAAGAAAAAAGTTCAACTGAAGCAAAGTCTTTTCTCATTGTTTATTCCGTTGTTAAGAATAGGCCTAGAGTCTTAAGTGGATAAACTGTTCTCATTAGTATCTGACACACGTACAGAATGCAAGAGAATCTATTCGTTTATGTAATTGGCCAGTGTTTGAACCGTAATGCATTGTTTAATTAAAACTTTGTTAGCCAGTATCTCGTACTAGATTGTGGGGCCTACGACCTCTCAAAGAAATGAGAGAAGAATACAAAACATGTAACTTTGATAATCCGTACGGATGCAATGTGAGTTATGATGGTTTACGAAAGATTGCATTTTATGGATACTTGTGAGGAAATCCTTGTCTGTGTCTTGTGACGGGCAGACAAGTGTGTAGGTATGTGACAAGCTACTTTTTCCCTTAGAAATGCAAAGCCTGATCTTCTTGACTCGTATTAAATTTGCCATGTGATTTTTGTCCTCCATTTGGGGACACCTTACCTTTTTACCGAGTAATATGGATCTTGAAATTTTATGCATTAAAGCATTTTAACTTGTTAAAACCATTCGTAATGTAAAACATAAAATAACAATGTTTCAGTACCATTTTATATTTATGTTTATTACAGTGTGAAATATTTATTTACGTAACAATCAGAAATATGAAGACGTAGTTCCTTTTGAGCATGTCTCCGTCAACAGCCTTTATGCACAGAAGTTGTTCACTAAGTCGAATGTTTATTAATTTTCTGTATAAATGGAAGCGTAAATATGTTTTCAGAATGGTATTTACTGCAGCGGAATTAACATGTTTAAACTTGATGTAAATTAACGAGAATGAATATTTATTATTGCAACCCATTGAGTCTTTGAAACAGTAATGCAAGTATTTTAATAACAACATTTATATCGCAAGAAAGAATATTGGATGAGAAATCAGCTTCAAGTCACGTTAAAGAGCGACAGCTTATGTTGGAACTTTGCGTGGTTTCCAGGCACTGTGTGCATGGCAGAAGGGAACGTTGTTCACCGTATTTCATCTGTAACTGGCACGAATCCCATTCAGAAGATTGATTTTGAAGTTTCGTGCGTTGTGAAGTCGATAAAATAAAACTTAGAAATTGACAAGCCGTTGGGTAGGGAGTTGCATCTTTTTGAAGTCCACATGTATCAAAGGAGATGAATGTGCCTATAACCTCGTCTCATATGTGATGGAAAAGTCCGGATTCAAGAGATGGAGTTTTGATTAAAGAATGTTTATTACAAAAAATATAGTTGAAGCCACCAGTTGAGTTTTTCCATCTCTTTCAAAGTTACATTTCTATTTCAATGTAAGAGCCTTAGAAGACGACCTCTTTCTTGAGATTCTTTCTGAAAGCCCTCTGTCACAAAAAACAGTTCTGTCTTTTTGTCTGTCTTCTTTGACGTGATATCTTCCTAAAGTCTGTGTGGTAGGTATTATGCCCAGAGGGTGGTCTTTATGTAGGTATTCTTTCCAGAAAGTAGTTTCAGATGTACAAAGTAATGAGTATATCACTGTGTAAGTTATTTAATGACTATAAATTAAATTTGGAAATGTTATTGCGTTATAGCGATGCTGTATCATCGGCTGAGGTGATTGAACTTCTAGTGATTTTAAAAGGTGATCATTTTCGTTCAAATTTAAAGGACTGATTAAGAAAAAAATTACGTGTTATTTCAACTAGATACTCTGGCCTTATTTTTTGGGGGGGCTAAGGAAAATCACTGAGCGTTTCAGGATCGATCTTCTAGGGCACCTTCTGGTTACAAAAGTGAAGTGTTACCGCTTGGGCGAATTTCCTCTGCTTATTGTGTGTTCTTGGTAATGATCGGTGGAATTAATGGCAAGGGGAAAAGGATGCTCCATACGATTTGTAAATCCAAAATGGAGAAGCTAGTACTTGTTTTGAGTGCAAGTCACGTACAGATCCGTGTGATGATGAACGTTATGAGCTGGACTGATCTTCAGTCCTTACTTATAGTCTATTTATTTATGTACAAAGATGCTAGATGACAGCTGGACATTGAGTCCAATTTACCTCTTAAAATATTTTCGTTATTAATTTTAATATTGCTCTGCTATTAACACCTCCGTTTCCCTTTGTCTTCTCACTCAGGACGACTTTCAGCCAAAATTGTATTCCTAGACTTTATTTTCCTATGCGTGCTGCGTGTGCATGGCGTATTAATAAGTTTATTAATTTGTGTTAACCATATCAGTACCGGTGCAAACAGTGAAGTTTTCTGTCTGTGCTCCTCCCTTATTTTAAGTGTAAGTTCCTGCGCAATTTCTCTGTAAAATTCTTCGTAAACATTCGTGCATTGAATAATTTGTGATTAGCGTATAAATAGCATGGAACGCAAAAGCAAAGTAACATTTAACGTTTCAGACTCATATTCATCGGTCCTGGTATCGTTTAATTTGACAGTGATTTTCCAAGCTTTCTTTAATTATGTTTTGGGACAGCACTTTTAAATAGTCTAGGCCACTCTTTTCCAAATATTTACCGACGCAGCATTCATGAGTAAGTGCCTCTTTTCATTGAGGTATGGTACTGAAATAATTTGAGAATTAATCATAAATAAAACAGAAGGTTCAGTGATCGTATGTGAACGGGTATGTATTACGTGTACCATGTATATAAAATAATTATAAATATCATTTCAAATACAGGCTGTGTGTCCAGTTACTCGGCACACCAAACTAAAACCTTGTGTATCGAAGAGGTTTAATATTTCAGAAACTTAAAATTACATATATGAAAATAAGAAGTAACACGGTGGTCTGGTACATTAAGCAAGTAGAGAAATGAGGATCTTCTGCAAGCAGATTATCAGCAATGTGAGAGCAGTACAAATACAGACGTGTAACAAGGTAGCTCCATGTAACGAGACTGTTTTCAACTTGAAGACTTCGACAAATAGACCGCAATATATCATCAGCTCCCGTTCTCTCTCTACGTTCGTAGTCGCTGTCTACCTGAAATGAGTTTACGGTCTTGAAGCAGACGAAAAACACGATTGTCCGAACTCACTAATTCTGTTTATTTTCCCACCTCCTCGTCTTATGATTTCACCATTCTTTGTATGACTACGGTAGCAATTAAAAGAAAGATTCTCGGCTGTGCTTTACGTCGATTGAATCGTGAAAATTAAATTACTTTTGAAATTAAGATTATCATTTGAATTTACTTCGTATAGTCGCATTTAAATGACACCGTTCGTTGCTGAGTATTTAAATGATAATGCATAATTGTATGATTATTGAAATATTTAACTTGAATTCCATATAAGGACGGTCTGTAACTTTATGGTGAGAATGGCATTAGAGAAACTTAAATGCTCTTAAAATTTGGCGAGGAGGAATATTTTCCCAAAATGCTTAATGTTGTTTAGATTGGGTTTCTCCCCCAGAATGTTACACAAAACGAAGGCGTTTTATAACACATATAGTGTGGGATAATGTAGGCTTGCATGATTAATTTTGCTGAGAATAGAAGGCATTGATGTGCTGTTGTGAACACGGTGATGTAATATCGGATTAAATGAAAGTTGCTAAAGTTCACGATTAATTGAGCGACTATTAGCTTCTGAAGGAGGCACTTACGACTTTGAGTTTGACAAAAGCTGTAACTTAATATTGTCGATTATTTTAAATAAAATTTATAATCGTATGCAGAAGGTTTAGCAGCTTTAAAGAATATTTGCGTTAATTACGTCAGCTGAGTACTAAGCCTCAATTAGATGTAATGAGATCTCAGACGAGAATACTGAAGTTTAAGCCCGCTCTCGCAACCAAGCCATGTGTCTGTCTACTGTCTGTGTTTGCGCTCCCAAAAGAGACAGCCAGAAAGTCCTGCATGAATAAAATTCCTACTATAGTGTGGTTTTCATGTTGGTATAACTGAATTCATTTCTATTACAGAAGATACTACAGCTCCTGAGTTTATTCATAAACCGCTGCAGTTTTCTTGCTTTACAGTAATAACTTCCACGGCTCGGAAATGACACTCTCGAGGGTCGTGAGGTTCTGCACCCCAAACCCCTGAGCATTTCTTCGACCCTACTGACCGCCTACTAGATTAATATACATTACTCACTATCTGTGCATTGAAATTGAAAATATTTATACATGGCTCAAGGTGTTTGGGGCAAGAGCTGTACCCCTCTTAATATAATAATTTACTTAAATATAAAATAACTTCACATTTCGTACCTCGTCTATTTATATTTTGTATTTCAAGCCACAAAATAAGTATTTTATTATTTTGCATGCTTATACTAAGGCTCTTACTGAGCAGGAAGTTTTATTTATTTGTTCTGATTGCTTAATTTTTCAGAATTCCATTAAAAATTCACATTTTTTCGTCTTCAATGACAGGACTTTTTACCTCATGCAAATTCCCGTGTTCTGCGCTAGAGCGAGCCTTCTTTTCCTAAAAAAATCGACAATTGTTCACTCATCTTCAGTTCTTAATCTTTACAATGGTCGAAAATGGTGTTTTTTTAACCTGTTTGTATCGCAAATCCCACAATTTACAGCTCTAGCTTCCAATTTTATTTCCCATGACTTGTCTTCTTTGAATTGCATGTAACGGTTTAAATTTCTCACCTGATGATAGAACTTCGATTTAAATAACAATTGGATGGTTGGCTGTGTGAATGAGCGAGACCGTTACTGTGATTTTAATTCAGTCTCCAAGTATTTACAGAACACTCATTTCCCGGTTCATGACACCAGTTCGTCAATTACAAGGACAAAATGTTGTAATTCTGCCGTACAATTATAAAATATTTAATTTAAATTACACGTTTTATATCTTCCCTTTTTGCAAAAGAGAGTTAGTTTAATCAGATCCGTAAACCCAAAATTATTAATTTATTATTAATATACTACTGTTACTATAACCGCGGGCTTCAGAGAAAACGTTCAAAATAATGTGACATGTTTTAAAATATAATGTTTTCTGACAAGGCGATTGTCTTGACCACAGATTTCGTTGGCAGAGAGATTAGGAAAGGCCTAGCAGAGGACGAAAGGATTAATAACAGATTTGTTTCTGAACGGGGAATATATTAGGAAAATCATGGGAGGAAGTAGAATACATTTTGTGGAAGAAATTCCATTACTGCTATATTTCTCATCTCGCAGGTTAGCTGCACTATCAGTATAATGCTTACTAAATTCGTGTAGTCTCATTTCGTGTGGAATTACGTGTATGGAATCCGTAATTACTTCAGAGTTACGTTTAACACTAAGTCTTTTTTTTTTTTCGTACTATTTATTGATTTTCAACGGCTACTCTCCGTGGTTTAGGTCTGTCTCCAAATCGAGTTTCTCGTTTTGCGCCAAGGCATCCGAGAGGTCTAGAAGCATTCGGTAATTTTTTCTGAATGCCTGCGTTGAGCCGTTTTATATGAATTGAAACTATTTACGCCTTTACGGCTGATTGAGATTTGTGGGTTTAAACACCACGTGGAAACCGTTCCTATCCTTGTGGACCTTTGTTTCCTTCTTATTCTCAACACCCCATCTGTGACGTGACTGTGCCGCCATTACAATAACCAACAAGGCAACTACCTTCGCGCCTCACGGAAGAAGCGGATTATAACCGTATTGACAGCAGTAAAACTGAATAGTTTGGCTCCTGGAAATTTTCAGTTTTATGGGATAAATAGACTTCAGTTCAGTCCCTTCTTTTCCGTTCTTCTGCATGCTCTTCACGATCTGAATATATGTAGATAATTTAATATTCGAAATTATTTATAGTTCTATTTCTTTATTAGTTGTATATCTATAAACGTGATGAAGGATACGGTGAAATAATGGAAAATTTAATAACTTTATAAATTAAATTTATATATTTATGGTGATCCAACCTTGAAGGTTGAGATTTATTACCACTAATGCGGCAAACGAATATAGACATACGTATTTTTAGAAGACTTCTTGTAAATAGGTCATTTGGAAGACGGGGTCTTAAATTAGAAGTTTGCATAAAGAATAATTCGAAGGGATATAACTTTTACCTATTTGTAGGCCTAAAGCAGTTGGCTGTCTCAGGAAAGGGTCCAATGTTGAGATATTATGTTTATGGAGATGTACAGTCCCAAATAACTCGCTTTTCTTTTTAAATTTTATTAGATTTCTTTTTTATTTTTATTCTTCTATTGCTCTCGTTCTGTTAATTTCTTTCTTTTTCTCTCTCCCTCCTATTATTTTGCCCTTCCTCTGTGCATGACAGTAACACATCTAATCCAAGTACTGGAATTATCAGAATCTCGGCCAGATAACTGACTACGCCAATCGAGTTTTGTGGATGTTTCCTTAGTCAGTGTGAAGCCGTTACGCCTGGAAGTCAACGAGCTAGTGTAGACAGCGGTAACGCGTCCGATCCTTCTATCGGGTTCAAATTCTGGCCTGTGGCCGGCTGTTCTGACTGAAACTTTTCGTAAAAGACTTCAATGCCTTTAAGCAAATCTCGGTATACTATCACAGGCTACGGCCCCTTCCTTGTGATTGAAAAAGCGTTGTTAAGCAGACAATACTGTAAGGACGCAAGGCACTGTCGTGTACGTCACAGAAGCTGAGCCTCAACGCACTTTCACAATCCACGTGGGTAATGATCTACCGCGTGTGTACCAATTTCGATTTCTGAGAACAAGTGTCACAATATGAATGATTTATAGTCTATCGCAGAAGCCCTATATCACACTTTCTTCCGCGCCACTTGGCCTCATGGTTTGATTATAAATTGTGACGTGGCGTGGTGTTCTGGTCTCCCATGGGATTGGGGGATAGAAACTCGCAAGATGGGCTCTTACACCGGCCCGTGATGGGAGTGGGGACTGCGACCCGAGGGTCACAAAAGCTGTCTGTCTGGAGTGGTCACCCCCCCCTCAGCTGTTTGTTCAAGCTGCAGAATACTGCTTGGAGACGCTTTCGTTTGTTGCTTTCCTTTCTTATTCTTATCAGTAGTATTTTCTAACGTGTTTCGAGATATATTTTATGCGACAATTGCTGAAACGAAACGTCTAATTAGTATCTATCAACAGCCGGTACAGTGTTACAATATTCTTCGCTCGAATATTTGTACTTTATCACGTGGTAGGCTAATAGTTTGCCATGGAAGTTTTTTTTTTTTTTTGCGAATTTCCTACACGAGTGAAACTACTAGACGATATACCACAAATTTTCGAAATACGCATTAAATTTGACACTCGGCAACCACAGTTTCTCCTATTACAGAGCGCGTCGTGTCGAAACACACTCATAACCATGTGCCAAACATTCTTTGTCACGACATATTTTACCGATCGACTTGCATTGACTAAAGACCCTGAATCCCATTCGGGTTGTATCGAGTTTTAATCTGGACCGAGGGTAGCTGCTTCTGTTTGCGTTGGGGTGAGTCTACGTGTCAGTGGGCCTGAGCCAGTGTCCATCCCTGAGATGATGTATAAGTGAATATGGAGCAGCGTTGGAATGATATTGACAGGGGAATACCGAAGGACTCGGAGATGAATCGTTCAAGTAGCGCTTAGCCAATCACTGATCCCACTTGGAATAATACGGGCACGAACCCAGGTCCACACGAAGGACCGCTTAAAACAATCCACGTCCGCTTCCTTTCTCTCATCCCTTTCAAATAATTACTTGGAATCATTATCGCATCACTTTATACATTATATGACTTCAGTAATTTATTGGCATACAGATTCATAAAATGTCTAGGTAACAAATCCCAAAGTATGCTATTTTATAGCCTTGATGGATCTTGGCTTTTCATAAAACCATGGACGTAAGTCTGTAAAGTAAATGTGACTCAGTCTAAAGGCGCTGTTCATTTGCTGTGGGAATGTCTCGGTAGAAATACTGAAAAGTATTTTAAGGTGGGGGCAGTGGAAGGTTATTGCTTGTGACACGAAGATGATCTCAGGGTGCTCAGAAAAGGAACGCATTCTGAGGTTTCTGCAGTGGAGTCCCTGAAGTAGCTTCTTGTGGCCGATAGTTGATGGATAGCTTCAGAATTCCCGACGTGCTCCTTATAAGTACCCATGTTGCTTTCCCGAATCGCAGGGGCTTTTATCGTCAGGTATGATGCTTGGACACCACACATGAACTCGATCATCATATGTATTAAATCGATACTAATTTCCTGACTCCCTCACCACCGCGGGTAAAAATACAAGTGGCCGTGTTTTGCTACCTACAGAAAGCCTGTTCTGGGATAATCTTGTCGATATATACATAACACTTCAGTTTCAGATGATTACAGACTGGATCCCTTTTTCATGGGCTCGACTTCTGTACCAGCTAATTGTGGGAAACAAAGGGAACAAACAATCCCGTTATAGAACTGAAACGTTTTCTTTAATGGTGACGTGACGTTGACTGTAATTAGATTCCGTCATTTGTGTAGAAAATGTAAAATACAGGCATGACCAGGCGTCTGTAATATCTTTACGCGTTTGATAAGCATAATTCATAGGGGACTGGGAAATCTGAATTGAATTAACTTTCGTTGGTTTGTAACTCTAAACCGGTTTGGTTTAGCAAACCTTTGGCTTTTTTCCCCTAAAGAGATGGGAAGTGGAGTTCAGTTGAACGGTCCAGTTGTTTCCACTTCTTATATATTTTGTTGAAACAGGCTGAAATACGATCAGTTTACACATTGAATCCTTATCATAAACAAGGGGAGTTTTCAAGATACCGTTGATGAAAAGTGCTTTTTTGGTTGGCGGTAAATATTGGAATGTTTACATGATACTTCACCGTAAGCGATTGCATTTGGACTGTAGGGTAGATATGAGACATGCCCATGACTGGCCAAATACGAGGGACATGCTCCCCTCCATTATCAGTGTTCAAACATTTCTACTCTCCCATCCTCTTAGTAAAGAATGAAGGGAAACAGGAAGTATCTTAATTTATGCCTAGTTAAAAGTAAACTTACGTGGAATACAGATGTGACTAACGTTGAGTAGCTGACTTGTGTTGGAGCCCTGAGTTTAGGTCTCACGCTGCTAAAACCAAAGCATCCTCTTGGTACCAGCTTCAAGTCGCTTCAGTCCGGTGGTCATCACCAGAACATTACTTTTCGAAAATTTATTGTAATGGTGTCTTCTAATCTATATTTTCAAAACGATAATTTTGAGTCACGTGAGAGTTTCTTATTTATTCGATGAGACGTACACATCAACTTTGTTGTAATCTCCTGGCTTTGAGAAGTTCCTTGTTCTGTAATACCCATACATTTTTTCGTCTGTCTTGAGGTCTGAATATTTTCCTTTGAATTTACTTTTTCCGAAAATATTTTAGTTCATGTTCTTCCCCCCCAGTCTAACGATTCGCCCAGACTCCTTGGGCTCTTGCTTCATCTCGTGTGGACGGTTTCACGAGCACCAGCCCGAGCAGCGCAATCAGCTGAAGCCATGGGCTCGAGAGTTCGGTCCAGTGTGGTAAAGCAGTTGTCTGTACCTACTGGCAACAGTCACCGTGAGTCTGTCGATAAGTAGATGAGGTGGGAATCGTGTTAATTAGCAGGTTTTATAAGAGCATTTCCGGATTGTATTCTCTTTTACCGTCTCCTACGTTTAGTTAATTTTTTGTTCTAGTGGTCATGACGGAAGCAACAAGAACTCCTGAAACGTTGGAAAACTTCTAATGTACTGCACGGAAAAACATCCTAAAATACAGTCATGTTCAGTAATAGTTTCCCTAAAGCTCATTTGACGCATAAAGAATAAATCAGCTACAAACTTGACAGGCAGCATTTCGTTTGTGCTTTCGTAACGTTTACAATGTTACCACCACGTCTGTGTTTCGAAAACACCCGAAAGTTTTAAAGCTAGTGCTGCATGTTTTTAAGATCTTGTTCACAGAAGAACTGTGCGTCGAATGACACTGCTCCAGACATGTGCACTTATTCATTCTGTTTTGACTCCACGTTTTCGAATTTTGGTCCTGATTCTGTCGCTACGCTTTGCACTGAAAGCGGCTTTCATGGATCGATAATCCATTATGAGCGCAGGGAGAGCGAATTAAATTAAGATGAGAGAGAAGTGAGCAGGCCTAGATGGATTTTAATGTTCTGACGATCGTAATGCTTTCAGCATTGTGATTCTCTATGTGAATGCTTATTTTATTGGCATTTCATAGCTTTTTGTGGTTGGTTACGCAATTACGCATACCACTCTCACCGTGCTCCGTATTCCTGAAGATACGATTTTCAAGCTGTTACTACTAGATCATTATGAGAACTGTGCTTTTATGGTACAACTGATTTATATCAGCAAAGTTCATATAGCGAGTCAGCTGATCATTGATGGTATTTGACATTAGAAAGTAGATTTCACGCTTCGCCAAGTGTCCGAGAACATACAGGACTACTCATTGAACAAGAATGTTAGTGTTATTTTCTAATTTATGATCATTCGAACGTTTCTAGTTAGTCACAATAATTGGTGTATTAAATAAAAGACCGGCAAAGTGTTCCACGTTTAGTGGATACGTATTTTAATGTTCCTGTTATTAATAAACTCGAAAGTACATTTTTGTCATGTCAAAATGCTTGAGAGCTAAACTCTATTTTTATAGATTGAACTGGAATACAATTGGTTTTCCATAGGATGGTCGTGGAATCCTTAGGTCTTCTGTTTCTCACCTGTGACCTTAAACTGGTAAATGAACCAACTCTATGGAGCTGTAAAGTCTGAACTACTGAGAGTGTCGTTAAGTAAGTAAGAAACAAATATTCAGACGATAGAGGCAGAGATGTCGCATGCAATATTTTCGTCTCGTCAGACAGTTTATTGCTTGGAAAGGTGTGCCATATATAAGTTTGTTGAAATATATTTTAAATTTACCTTCATGGAATTCTTCTGGAGATATTAAGATAACTAAATATGGTCTAGTAGCCTACACGTACTCGTATGTTCCACGTTTGAATGTGACTTTATTTTCTTTTAACATTTTTATTTAACAAATCTATATACAAGGAATTCCTATCCGATAAGAAACGCCACACGATTTTTAATACATAAACAAATTCTGACACATATCAGGAACTGTCTGAAACAAAGTTCTCTTTTTTGTGAAGTGCCTTCCGGTGTACCAAACAGATTTAATTATTCCATGACTCTGAAAATTCATTTGTGGAGCTTAAATTAGTACAGGCCTTTGCGGTGGACATCCTGAACATCTTAATCCCTAGCATGCAGACGCAGCATTGAAATTGTTTTTGCTTCTTGAACATTTCGTAGGATCTAACTGTTCGTAAACTTTGTAGTAATTGCTTGGAAATGTGCAGTATGCTAATAAGCTCGATAGTTGACTTTCCGCCAGTTTCACACAAGCTGCACGTTTTATGTTTGTTGTACCAGATGAGATACTTGCAGATGGGCAGTTTCAAGCGGATGTAATCCTCCACACTAGTTTTCGACATGTAGCATTTCTTTAATTTTAATTAATTCTTTAATTTCTTTAATTTTAAAATTTTATTTAATTTTGTTGTTGTACGAGGTGCGATCGGAAAGTTTTAAGACTATGTCAATAGAGGGCGAACCGGATGTAGTACGAGCTTCTGCCGCTAGGGGGTGCGGCCTACATTCATAGTGAATCAGTGTGCCAGCCGGCATCATCGAATTAGCATTTATTTCTTAGTTACGGGCGTTTTGGTAGTGTATTACACCGACCCTCCTGCGATTTCGGAATGGCGTGTGCATCAAATTTTGCCAAAGACTCGCCAAAGGTGGTGATGGGTGATGGATGAATTTAATACCTGAGATAAGTGTACGGGTTTTTATACGCGCAGTCTTGAAACTTTCCGATCGCACCTCGTATGTAGCTTAAAATAGTTCTTTCACACAGACAAACCACAAGAATATCTATTTGGAATAAGGTGACATGTTGTAACGAAACTATAGCATTGTAAATGAAGCTTTGTACGCTTAGGTCTTTATTCTACTTATTACACCCTACTTCCATCGATCACGTAGCAAAGTCACTGCTGAATACTGACACGCTCTCTTCACAGATTCTCCAGATTTTATCTTAGTTTTATTAAAGGTTGGAACTTGATGTTCTGAAAATAATGTATACGCTTGAGTCTACACCCCACGTAAAACTGATACTCTTGTGTGCTTCCATAAATTCATAAACAGTTTCCAAAATTGGCAGACGACAAAATTGTCTCTTGACGTAATTTTGACGTAACTAATTACACCAACCGCTGAAAATAATGTGGGATTTCGAATAAACATTTTACATAGTATTTCACTGTTTGGTATGACGCTCAGATTGAACGTTACCAACTTTCTCATAAAATGGTCTGTGGCACAAAAATGGGAACATGATATATAGATTTAATTGTGGACCATAACTTTTATTTGAAAACATTTGGATATCTTGAATATTTAACGCGATACAGCGGAGTTCTTATTTTACAATGAGATATCTACATCAACAAATAATTTTATGATGAGGAACACTGAAGTTTATGATATGTGCAGTATAGTGTAAATCTTATTTCGAAAACACGTATGCTGATTAGAGTACACGTTTTCTGCACTGTTATTCGCTTTTGTGCATTTTGAACGGGATACCTACAAAATATGCCCCTTGTCAAGCCAGGCCCTGCTCTGATCAACTTGTTCATCGCAGGGTCTCTCTGCGTGTATGGCGTGACATCGAGAGCTATTGGCCAGTTATTTCAGACTGGCGGCTGCTAGTAGGAGTTTTTGGACGCGCGCCATCTGATGGATAAAGATACAGGATTATAGGATATATATATCGATGGTATCAGCAATGCACGTTTATCGATTCCTTTATTCAGCGTTGGCGACTAGAGGAGACGAAGGGTTAGCAATATTTGTTGGAACACTTGGCCCACTCTTGATTACATATTGGTTGCCAGTATACTCCATTCCCTTTAGCTGTTTCCAATACCCTGCTTGCATCTGCAACAACATTTTAACAGAGGTCATCTCCCTTACGAGTCCTTTTTCAGCCATGAATTTGGCACCTTATTAGGCGACCAGGAAACGATAAAGGAATGCCAAATACGGTTGTAGATGGACGAATCGAGCTGCAGCCCCATTTGAACTTACTATAAGACTATATACTTGTACTGGTTCCCAACTCCAGATGTCTGAAATGTTCCATCTTAAGGGTAGCACGCTGTTTTTTTTCTATAACCTGTTCTGCGCTCATATTATGAAGTTTATGATGGCTGTGGAACGAATATTTAGACATTTTTTTCTCCAGCACCACTTCAGGCACGGAGTTACAAGTTCTTGGAAGAACTCATGTTTTCCTTTGTATGCATTGTACTAATATCTCATGAGACTAATGTTTTAAAAATATTCACATTATTCCAGGATACTTTTGTTTTAGGCCTGATAAGTTTTCAGATTTGATATGCTATAATTTGAGCGAAGCAGTGTTTGTATTTTGCATCACTCACTTTCAGCATGGTTTCGCATCTCATGTAAATATACAGAATTAATCAGGTATTAGATATAAACGAAATGGAAATGAACAAGTAGACAGAACAAGATATTTTCTTGTAACAGAAAACTTTCTGTCATCTTATGTATACATAGCCGTCAGATGAAACGAATGCACTGCCTTCTAGCCTACAACAAACGTTTTACCAACTTCTCACGGTGTTATGATAAATAGCGAAAGATGTTTATTTATTTATAACTGACTTGGTCCCACCAACTTAAATCGTATAAAGAGATTTCAAAACGGTTCAATTTTCCTTGACAGCAGCAAAGAATTCAAAAAGAAGTAAAGAACGACTTTTTCATATTTTATTCAGAGATTTTTCTATTCACACGACCCGAGAATATTAGCAAAACTGATTCAGAATTGCTAAGTTTTTAAACTCGATTTTATCCAAAGAAACAGTAAGAACCAAAAGTAAGATTTTTATTTGTAGGTCTTGTTCTCTTTTAGATTTCAGTGTGTAGCCAGATTTCTTTTGAAGCTTAAAATTTCCATTTCAATAGGAAAGAACTTAAAAGTGTTCCATACTCTCGTGAGGTCAGCGAGAAAGAGACTGCTTGCTTCATACGACACAACGAAGGGCTTCAAGAAATACATTTGTGAATCATTGGTTCTGATACTTCTTATAGTTTAATTTAATACCACATGATGAATACATCGCCAGTGACCTGTAAGACACCTGTTACCATGGCGAGAAGTAAAGTGCAGTCTAGTTATTTATAAACTGAAAAAGTTTTATTATTCATATTTTGATACAGTATATTGAAGCAGATTGCCACGGTGGTCTAGCGGTTAGAACACTGGCCTTGTAATCCTGGGGTCTCGGGTTCGATTCCCGGCGGTGCCCGAATTTATAACTTGTGTTGGGCAAGGCCGTGATCTAGGCAACACGGAGTTTTCCTCCGGGGGCTTCCCCGGTTTCTCCGTGGCATCCCAACAATTACTCCATTCACACACAGAAGAAGGCAATGGCAAACCACTTCTGGATCATCTGCCAAGAACGTATATGAACAGGTCCCAGTCCGAGAAAAGGATGGAAGGATCCTGTTCATATGGACCTGTCGTCAGACAGAACACTAAATAATAATAATAATATTGAAGCACACAGTCCAGTTTTGCATTCTATGTAATGCTAAAAGTAATTGTAATATGACTAGGTGCATATAACTCAGAACAGCGGGAAATCGAATTTAAGAATTACGAGGTTATGCTGACCTAAAATTCCCTCCGTTGTTTTCAGTAAATTGACGGAATAGTAAGGTAGGTCATGTACGTAACTACCCTATACCTCTTGTCCGTGGTTCAATATTATCTTATACCAGATGACACTATGCAAACCAAGGAGCTGATACAACACTGTCAACACAATTTGTAATGTATACGAATTTCTAATCTTCACTGTTATACATTCACCCACATACTGTGGATGCTACGCGATTTTTAAGATCTACGTTCCTTTAAGTTCATAAATTAATCCAAAACAGACAGACCGAATCTTGATTACGATGAAATTCGGTAAATATAGCATTTCGGGCAAATTTAACACAAATACGAATGCAGCAAATTTGTCAAAGACTTCTCATCGTACATGAAAATGGTGTTTATCATGAAACATAATTTTCATTAGGATCTACAAGTTTTATTCGAAACTTTTATCGACGTTGTTAATGTTTAAGCAAGGGAATCTAAAATTGTGCGGTGTGATTTATTTGTTTATTTGCAGTAATACTTGTAGATATGTCTGCAATTAATGAACGTGATGTAGGACGTACGGTATTGCGAATTACACACTTTGAAGATATGTTTACTCCTGGAGTATACAAGTGTATTCCTTTTGGGCGCGTTCTCATCTCCTCGGAGCGCCTGTTTAAACCGTTTGTCAGTCCATCCGTCAGAACGCATGAAAGAACGAAAAAATGGTTTTGTACAGATTTCCATAAATGCGATATTAGGAATGTTTGCTAAAAATTTGTCGGTGCACTCCAGTTTTATTACCGTCGGACACTTTACATAAAGACCTACACGCGTTTCTAAACTCTGGCGTCATTGGGTGAGAAATATTCAGGTTACTTTGTTTAAATGCTCAGGGTAAAACTCTGACGAAGGTAGCAGAATTGATACGCTATGCGTACACGTCCTAACTTGTTAATATTGTATGTTACTGTTCTGAAAGTTCTGTGAAAATGTTACGGGACGCTGGGTGAGCCATTCACGTTGAGAATAATGAGAGTGAATAATACGAATTTCTATTGTGGCAATGGGCATTGTTGTGGTGCCCAAATCCAGATGGAAGTGTAGCCTGTGGTTCGCCGCTGTTCAGCGTTGTAACTTCGCAAATAAAACACACACAGTCGTATTCAATATTTATCCTGTATGCAGTCACGTAATAGCCTGTGTTCTCTAGTTATCTGAAATTTTATATTACCAATATGTGGTTTACGAACAGTCACAAAATGGTTCACTACCATAATGGCCAGTTTTGCATGGACATCAAACTAGTGTATATTTTTCAGTTGTTCTGATAGTATATACAGTAGTAGTAGTAGTAGTTATAGTTTTCTTGTATGTTATAGGATACAAAGTTTGGTCTCTCTCATCTTAAGAGGATAAAGATATATGGAAACAAAGTGCTAAAGAGAATAATTTGACCTGAGAAACATGAAATAACTGGTAGATGGAGAAAATTACATAATGAAAGGCTCAATGTCTTGTACTTTCAACTCACTATTGTTTGGAAGATTACTACAAAAATCACGTATGAGAAATAAAGAAGCCTAAAAGATTTGTCTGAAATTCTAAAGGCAAGAGACCGAGGCGCAGATGGGAAAATAAATAAGATTAAAGTGAGTCTTAGAAACGTATTATGTAACTTCCTTCAACTGCTTCGGGAGAGGGTCCAATAGCGAACTTTTCTAAACATGATGAAGAATTTCCAGTTTCCACGAAACCAAGGAATTTCTTGACCAGCTGAGTAACTTTTAAAATTTCATCTGAATGATGCATTACAAATTATATAGAAAGAAATGGTTAGTCCTATGACTTATTTTAAGATACCATTTTAAGATATCACTTACGTAGAGACTGAGTAAAACCAATAAAGACCCGACTGATTGTAGCCGCTCTGCGGACAAGATTGAAAACTCCGGAATATGAAGGAAAAATGTATTCATTTGACTGACATTGACGTTTGATGCTACTGATTTATAACCCCGTATGGTCACGTGTCTATGTTTGTGCGTATTTCTCGCTTCTCAGCTGTTTCACGGTCATTTGTTAGCAAGCAAGACCGTTACAGCATAAATTGTAGACCCGGTACTTACCAACTGGCAAATTAACGAATTCAACGAATGAATAGTGATCACTACACGCTCATACTCGCTTTAACGATGAACGTGACTGAGCAGAGAGTTCGGAGCAAGTGGGAAAAGGTTGCGAGTGAAGGCGATTCGTACCAAATTTGTTGCACTTCCGTTAACAGTGACATCCTAAAATATGCCTTTATTTCTGTTACGAGAATTCCACATGGCTCCAGCACACAGTTGCATACCGAAATCAACATGATTGGCAAATTTGTCATGTGATAATACACCCATGGAATTTATCCGAGTTATGTATTACAGAGGGTTGGAATGTTTGTAATGAATACCAAAGTCAGCCAGAACAGTACTCGTTTCGTGGTACCATGCCACAAGTCTGTTGTAACCAGAATCGATACGTGATACTGAAAACTGATACACATGTCTTAATATTTTTCAATTCTAAAGGGTTCTAACGAGGGGCAGAGGATTTTTCCTCTAGTCTCTGCGTCCAGACCGTAGCTAGTCACTATACTGACTGAGCTATCCCGGCTCATGTCTTAATATTTTTCAATTCTAAAGGGTTCTAACGATGGTAGATTACATTTAAAATTATTCATTATCAGGACTTTTCATATCGTCTTTTCTTTAAAAAGGCCCACGACGTTTCGGAGGCCGTTTCTGTCTCCTTCTTCAGGTGAGAGATAGTTCAGTAACAGAGACTAGCTGTTTGGGACCCAACAGAGTAGGTACCTTTCACCTGAAGATGGAGACAGAACCAGCCTCCGAAACGTCGTGGGTTTCATTTCAAGATAAGACGATGGAAAAAGTCCTGGGTAGTAGTTCTTATCAGTTTACCTGATTTTAGTGCCTGCGCGGTCTGTGAGGTGTGTTCGATCTGCAGCCACTCTGCTGGATTTCTGGTTCCAGGCAGATATGAATGTCTATTTTTTTATTTTCTGTGTTGTTGTATGCATGTATAGTCTTCCTGGCGGGCCGACCTCACTTGCAAAGCATCCTAACAGTTGTATAAAGGATAAATTGCTTCAGATGTAATTATGAATCGCAACTGCCCGGAATAGCGAGTACCACGGCCCGGTCGATGGATAACGATGTGTTATTGTAACAAGCCATCATTACGCGTACAGTGCCCTACATTTCCGTTCCGTAATTATATTATAATGTTGACGTGTTTCAGTCTGTAGCCCGTATATTTGTTCTTGACTGTTAATTTGCATTAAAGGAGATACAGCCACAAAGCAAGTCAATGGGACTGCACGCTGTGAGTTGACGAGGTTGTTATAAACTGCATTACTCGATGAGCTAATTATTTATCCTGTGCGGGAGGAAATAAATTATGACAAAGTAAAATATAATAGAAATGAGTTTTCCCATAAAATTTACTGGGCGACAGCAAAATAACTGCATTCAGACATAAAAGCACAACCTCTGTAACAGTTCGTGGAATTAAGTCTTTCACTGACGTTTAGTTCAAAGACAAATTCAATTGAAATTATGAGTATATGAGGTTTTGGTTAATCCCGTTTACTTTTATGTGGCTGTGAAATCTGGGCATTGAAACAAAGGGGTTCAGTAAGACTAAATATAACACAGATGAAATTCATTATAAAGTTTATTAAACCACAGAAGAAATTAAGCTGTTTTAGAAGGACTCGACGTGGATCCAGTCGGAAAGAGATTATTATAGTATCGACAAAAATGGTTACATGTTATTAGACACCCAAAATAAATTCGTGACTACAGATCAGTCGGAAGAAAAACGTGCTAGATGGTTACAATAATGCGACCAGGCTATTTATTGACCAAACTTCGTAACCAGAAGAAGAAGAATATTACCGCTCTCTGCGTGTGTAGTCGTTTGAATACTTTGGTTTGAATTCTTTCCTCATGATAACGAATACATAAATGAAAAGATAATTTAACACTTGCTGATCGTTATATTTTAAATTTTTCTTGTACGTATCAGGTGTCGAGTTTAAGGACGAGAACTGCTTGACCCATTTTAAATGCTGGCCGAATTAAACTAACAGTGCAATAAGTAAGCATTGCAGTGCTCAGATCGTAGCTGTTATTTCATAGGCGAAACGTAATTATAACTCATTAACAGCAGAACACAAACTTCTATTTGTGTTTCACAATGCCTGATATTCTGCCAGTGCCATTAGCAACGCGGATCTGCTCTGGGGCGCGGTTGGCTTGTCCGTCAGTTTTTATGTGCCTAAAGGGAACAGAGCAAATTGTAATTTCGTATGAAGGGCATTTATGGTTCTCTAACTTACTTCTAAAGGGTTTAAAAGGAAATGAAAGACACCAAGGATAGTTATATAAATAAATTATGCGTATGTAAAATATATTGCTCAAAATTCTGCTGTCCGTTCAGAGTTTCAAAACGGAAACCCTCCTGGAAACTCTGCTGTTATGTTTTGAGATCTTCTTTATTTATAACTGTCCTTCGTGTGAAATTAGTTAGATTTTATAATCGGATTTTTCAGTCCGTCGCCCTTTTCTATTTGAACCTTTTTAACAAGTTTATTGTTGCTATTTTATTGAGTCACACTGTTTGTATTTTTAAAATGTGTGCAATCCCCGTAACTTTTAAATTTCATTATCATTTGTTGATATATTCCATTGAGGGAGCGGTAAACAGTTCTCTAGGACACCAGGAAGACGTTCTAAATACACAGTGCAACATATTCTATGCGTAACTGCTTTAACACCGTCTAGACCCAGTTATTTTAAGACATTTTCTATATGATTTATTACCAAAGACCATCCCTTCTCTAAATTATTCATGTCTAATCAAATTCGTCGAACTGAAGATGGCATATCCTCCTTCAGTTCCGTATTCTGCAGTGTAAAATGACGAATTATTTAAGAACTGTTAATCTAAGAAGGACTTGTGGCATTATTTCAATCTATTATCATGGCATGCTGATGAAGAGACTGAGGAAAACTATGGAAGAATTATAATCAGGTGTAGAGCAGATATTAGAGTCGGTAACTCGCAGAATACGAAGCAGGGGTGCTGCCAATTTGGCCACGACGTTCTGCCTAGAGGTTTCTACATAAGCGATAATTCATATCAAACGAGGGTCCAGCATAAACTTAGTGTCAACGCCGCTTTACGCAAGCCATTAAGTATAATATAAGTCGAAGTACGATGTGGATCACATTACCCCCATTATAATCATTTAGACGTTCTAAGCATTTGCATATCTGGACAATCCCCTGTTTCTTCGCACTCCCAATCGCCCGGTTTGACCGTCGCTCAGATGCCTCATTTTCATCACAATGCTTACAAGCCTCATCGTGCTGCGGTCGTACGTTTTAAACACGAAGGGAAACATAATCCAGGGATGCCCAATCTTTATGTTTACTTTCCATATATTTTTATTAGACCAGGGTGGCTGATGGATTGTACGTGTAGTATTACACGAAGCTGAAAAGGCTGTGATTATGACGTGTCGCACGCTGAGCAGTGGCATTACGATCAGTAGCGACGGAGTTGTAGTCATATTCACAAACCTCAAGTGGGAGATAATTACTTATTTACGTGGGCCACAGAAATTTTCCAGTAATGTCTTATGCTCCTGAAAGTATACTATTCTGCAACCTGTTAAGTGTTATATAATTATTTTGTGTACCGTCATTGTCTCTTGTAATTCGTGTTGCATAAAAGACCCTTTCGAGCGTTTGCAGAAGATGGATTAGGAAATTCCCATTCGAGGGAAGGAAGGCAGAACTTTTCGGGATAATCATGTGTGTCATACGTAATTCAAATTCTAGTTTTCCAGTTAATTTTAAGCATATGTTGTAAATGTTACAAAGACGACTTGGAAGTAGAGCTTTCCCCCATACGTTGTGGACACTTTTATTCGTACCTATATCAAGGTAATTCCAATTGATTTCAAATATATTCCACACAAAAGAGAAAACAAAAATATGAAGCGAATTTATGTAAAACTGTGTTCGTTAGTACTGGCGCTAGTTGTATTGTTGTTAACTGCATTTTATCACCACTTGGGGCCCATGTTTATATCCACTCTGCAATTCGCTTTCACGCCGAGCGACTCCATTATGCATATTTATGTTTTTCAAACTAATATTCTGTAATACTTTTCCCTAATGATTCGTAGGTTTGGGGATGTTTTATGTTGTTCTGTTTAAATCACTTTCAGCAGAATGCAAACAT
>NW_019060255.1:0-35390 GCF_000696155.1 Zootermopsis nevadensis
CCGTATAAGCGGTGCCCTACTGTATTCCACCATTTACCCACTGATTCTACTGGCTTGAATCCAGTTTCACTACCTCACAAACACTGTCCACTCCGACACTCCTAACTCTTCTTATCATGTACTACACCAATTCTCACTGGATCACGATCACACCAACACAACTCTATATCACGCTACCAAAACAACACAACTATTCCTGATGATGGATTGCGAGATAACCTCCACAATATTGGAATTTTGTTTAAAATAAAATGGCTCACTGTTACCATAAATAACAAAATAAATTTTGGAACCATACATTTGATCCCAATAGAAAATATAAATATCCAGTCTAGTCTAAGATACAAGGTCTCATTTACACATTCCAAATATTTATGCCAAAATTTGCTGCTTTGTTTGAAACTGGAGTTCAAAGTGACAGATATTTGCTATGTTAAATTATATGCAAGGTCTTTTGAATGTCAGTGTGTTATAATGTAATATGCCAACTCCATGCTTCGGAGCCCCTTTCAGTAGCAGAGTTATTCAGATGATAAAAGTTTTGTAATGGAACTTTAAGATCCATTAACACAAACATCAAACATCATATTAACCCTTCAGCGTGGAGTGCGGAACATCGCTCGTCATGACGTAGTCATCCCATGGCGTGGAGTGCCGAGCACTGCTCGCATAATACGCGCTAAGACTTCTCCTTCTTCGTAACGACTGACCTTGTATTTTATGTATTCTGGATCCAGTAGCCATGTAGAGAAAAATGCTGGCTATCGATTGATATATAACATGACTCTGACAGATCGATTTTACCAGTGTTTTTCGACTTTGAAATATAGATAGATTTTTGAACTCAACTGCATTCAGCCTCTGCTTTGTGGCTCTCTCTAGGGAAGACAAATGGGGTAATAATTTTAAGGTTTTGACGGCTGTGTAGGACACATTCCAACCTTTCTAACGGTATATGATGTCAACGACCTTAGTCAATGCATTCTCTGTTCTCCCCTTGGTAAGAACAGAATTCTATAGTACATATCTGCCGTCAGTCAGCCGTGAATATGGCTTCGAGTAGCAGGCGTTTTTTGTCTCCTCAAGACATTGCTAGAAGTGTAGACGAACCTCTCACTGATTCCGAAAGTAGCGTGTTCGATTCAGATGATGAATCAAGTGTAATCGATGATTTACCTGTTCGTGAATTTCTTACATGTGACGAATCTGAAAATGAATACAATGACGGTGAACAAAGTGGGAGCAGTTTACCGAGTGTGGCACGTCCTACTGCTTTTACATGGGAGAACATGGACAACTATGTAGGGCAAAGAGAACAATTTGTCGGCAATTGTGGGCCTCAAAATGAAGTGAAAAGTGTGACTGAATCTGTGAATGTGTTCAAACTCTTTTTCACTCACGAGCTGATATCTCTAATCGTGCGTGAAACAAATCGCTATGCAGAGCAATGCATAAATTCCAGGAGCCTTCCTATACCATTTCGATCAAGGATGAGAGAATGGAAACCTCTCTCTGATGATGAAATGTACGTTGTTTTGGCACTTTTCATGTTGATAGGAATAGTCCAGAAGCCTACACTGAGGTCTTATTTTTCAAAAAATTCTCTTTTGGCAACACCTGTCTTTGGCTCTGTTATTTCTATGGACAGATTTGAATCTGTCTGCAAATTTATTCACTTTACTAACAATGACAGCAAAGACACATACCAGGGCCCTCCAAAGCTTTTCAAAATATATCCTGTTATTTCCTATCTGAACAAAAAATTTCAAAATTTGTACATACCAGGTCAGAATATTTCAATAGATGAGTCACTGACTCTATGGAAAGGAAGACTGTCATTCAAGCAGTATATTCCACTAAAATCGTCAAAATTTGGGATCAAGACGTATGAGCTTTGCGAGTCCAATTCGGGATATTTGTGGTCTTTCATCATTTACACAGGAAAGGACACAGTTTTCACGTCATCATTGATATCAGAGGACACAAACAAAGCATCAGCCATTGTGTTATCTCTAGCGGAGCCATTATTGGGTAGGGGACATACATTGTGGATGGACAACTTCTACAATGCACCTGCACTAGCTCGGATACTGAAATCATTGAAGACTGACTGTGTTGGTACTCTCCGAATAAATAGGAAAGATGTTCCTCTAGCTGTCAAAGACAAGAAACTAAAGAAGGGGGAGCTAATAGCTCAACATTCCGGCCCTGTATCTGTCCTAAAGTGGAGCGACAAGAAGAATGTTACCATGATTTCAACATACCATGGTGATGATACACAAAAAGTGAAGACCAAGGGTGGGCAGGAAAGGGAAAAGCCTGCGTCAGTCCTGGACTATAACAAAAACATGATAGGGGTTGATCTGAAAGATCAGCTCCTACAGAATTACCTTTTGGAAAGAAAGAAAATGACCAAGTGGTACATCAAAATGTTTATGAGGTTGCTAAATGCCACAATTCTAAATTCAATGATAATCTGTAGGGCAAATTCACCGGGAATAAAACTTGACCACTTGAAATACAGAGTGGATCTAGTGCAGGCTCTCATATCCCAATTATGTCTTCCATCTTCAGTTAATAAATATGTAACTTTTTAATTTATATAAAACATTAGTCCTTAACCATGAATCCTGCCAATCTACAGATGACACTGAACTTTGAGAAAATGCATTAGGATAAAAAAGCCATTCAGCTTGTAAAATAACCGTAACCTTATTGCAGCTGGCACATTTACGTAAAATGTGCATTGCAATTGTGTACTGTACGTGAAATTTATACCTGGGTGTTTTAAACTAGTTTAGCTGATATTTACACAAAATTATAGAATTTCCATTTTTACACATACAAACAACATGATGAGGCTGCCCTGAAATAAATAATATGGGGCACTGGAAGAAGACAATTGTCTGGAAAACTTACCTTCACATTTTCATAACAACATGTCACAAACACAATTTAGAACAACATATATCTAAAAATTGTTGTTCACGGACAAGTAACTGTCTGACTGCGCAAACAAGGAGTGGATCTTTCTAACAAGTGAACCACATCTACAAAAATGACTTAATAGTACTGTGCTCAACACAGAGCATGTCTTCACTTTTCCTAAAATCTGAACCATTCAGGCTTTTTTATATATAAAAAAATAACAAAACATCTCTCAGAGTTTCTTACTATAAAAAATTAACAAAACATCTCTCAGAGTTTCTTACACCAAGACATAACGGATTTCCACATCACAGAAACTGGAGATATCTGATAACATTTAAATTCAAGAAAATCCATGCATTTGGAAATTTGGAATTTGTTTAAATTTTCACCAATTTTGAATAATTAAACATTTTCAATTCTGTAGAACAGCATCCTGGTATGTACAATACACACCTTTGTGATTTTACAGTCACTTTTTCACACTGTATTATTCATTTTGTTTCACTCCTCAAACAATTTTCAAGTGTCTATTAATATGGAACCACATAATCACTTTGAAATTAGCCACCTTCAGGTTTGCTAAATTGCACCTAGGTCAATGCATTTTCAATGCAAATAATAACTATTTTAGCATAAACACTTCATTAGTTTTTAAACTGGCATTGGTAGAGAAAATAATAGAGAATGGCAAATTTTATTAGAATCAGAAGAGGACATAAAATCTGCGCAAAAGTGTATTCAGTTTCCATGAAATTATCTTACAAGAACATGAGAGGAAACTGCAAAATGCCAACAATTTGGAAGTGTCAATATTTAAATATCTGGAGGAATGACACACAATTATAATTAAGGAAAAATTAAAAGAATACTAGTATATTCAATCAGAACGACTTGCTGATCAACTGCAAACCGTAACTTTGTCCACTCTCAGGTAAATGTACCTAATATGACAAATACTCTTCTCCAGATGTCCCTTCAAGGGGAGTACACTATAATAGGTCAAACATGTAGCCAAGACCCAAAAAGGTGGAAGGGGGGAGAAACTAAGAGAAACAGATAATTTTCACGAGAAAACCTTAACAGCAGTCACATCAGAGACTGCAACAAAAACATTACAAGGGAAATTAAGTTTATATATGATTCAGGTTTTAACAGTAGGCTTGTATTAGCAGTGTTAAATCTGTAGCTAGTTTGCTTGTGTGGTAGATTTCCAGTTCTCAAGCTTACCTCCTAAATGGAGTGGTGCCGAAAGTCAGTTCTTCAAGTGATCATGGCGCGGCTGAAGAACGTCCTCCAAAGGGAAATCGACTGCTACACCTAGTTCAGCATAGTTGCAGACCTGTAAATCATTGGTGCATTGACTTAAAGACAAAGAAGTAAACTAGTTCCCATATTTCTTGAGAACGGGAAAACTGAGAACCTACGTTTTGAGGATTTCTTGACGATGTTTGTAAAATAAACACTGAAGATCATTCTACTTGTAGGCTTAAGGTGGATAAACACCACTAGGAAAAAAGTGAGGGTAAAAATCTGTATTTGGACAAAAATTTTAATGGTTGCACAGACAACTTATTTTGGCTCAACTAATAAGAATTCTGGAGTGATAACAAATTAATCTAATTTAGGATGGAAAAAAAACACACCAAGAATTACAAATATGGTGCAAACAAGAACTTTAATAATGGTTTAACAATTTCAAAATAGAATGGCAGAATGCAAAATTCTTTTAATTTTACATGTTTCATGTAATAATTGCAGGTAGTTATTACCTCCAAGCTCTGCCCTGATCATCTGCCTCCATGTACATCTTCTGCATGTGAAACCAATCAGTTAAACTGGAAAACTAATTCCCTTCACTTCATGACAGGGACTTACACATTTCAACAATGATTAGATAAAGCTTTTTGAACAAAACATCTTTATAATGTAAGACACGACTTATAACATACTTCATATGATTTTCTTATGAAGTTATGACTGTGTATTAGTGATAGAGATGGATAGTAACAATGCAAAACAGTGCCAACAAAACTCTAGCAGCACATTCCTATATTTTGGCTTATCAAACAACAGAAATAGAAATAAAAAAGGGGGTTCACATTGCTGAAATGTAACCAGAACCCATTTCTCTTAAATTTCTTGGTGTTATTGCTAAAAATTACTGATGTTTGGAAAGTTCAAACATTAAGAATGAAGTCTCCTAAATGAGCCCAATCCTGCACGTTGTTTTATATCTTCAACTTGGCACTTAACAAATATTTACATATCAAAGAAACAACTCAAAAAGTACACAATCAATATAATTCAACGCAAGGCTCCACCTTCTACTACTTTACCAAAACAGAATTTTAGAATCTATTTATCATGTACAGATTCTGGCTAGGCTAGAAATCGGCCACAAAGTTCTAATTACATGGACTAAGCACAAATTCTTATACAGTCAAGCTGGTTTCTGTAAGGAAAAACAGCCTTCCAGGCCAATACTTGCTGTCTGCCCAAGTGTCCCATAACTCGTCAGGAACATCATAACAGGAATCAACTTGCAGCAACCTTTTATTTCTCTGTCTTCAACAGCTGAATTACCATCAACCACAAGCAACTGAGGAAATGTCTATGTTTCTCCAATGAAGCACACACATTTTATAAATGCATTAACATTATACATACCTCAGAGGTCTATACCACATACTGCAGACAAATTCACTGTTACAAAGCAAAGTGCAATGAACGTAAAATTCGCCAGAAACACTTCCTTGCATTCTGTTACTCACGACACTAGAAACATCTTTCATAAAGATTGTAGTTCTTATTAATTTCTGAATGTTATATCATGCCCCAGTCCTGCGCCGTAGTCGCGTGGTCTGAGGCATCATTATTTGAGCTGGCGATACGGATCGCACGCTGGTTCGAGTCTCGGGAATAAACGCCTTGGTATTGTTACAAATTTAAAATTCCACTTATCTCTGAAATCGACATAAGTTTACAAATAAATTTTTTTGTCATAATGCACACTCAACACAGTATACAATTACATTTTTGTATCTACCACCATTTTCTCTTCAAATGCCTTTTCAGGTTCAGATTGTTATATATTCACCCACAATGTCACATTCAATGCAAAAATGGAAACATGTTATATATCCAGGTTTAAAAAAGTAAAGAAGTATAATAAAAATAACCTAATCAACATTAAAGGAACTTCATGGTATATCAGAAAATAACACGTAAAATCTGTAGTTCTGGTATACCCTTGTATGGAACTCTTCTATTAACAGTATTTGCCATGGATGTTTTCTTCGCTTCTCTCTTGTACTGTCAAGATCTTCCCGTTGCATGCAATAACACAAATCTACCCTTACCCTGTACATCTTGTTTCCACCAGCATGGCATGTTTCTATAAAACTAAACACATTTTTAAAAACAACATGGACTTGGAAGCCTCTAACTACAAACTTTTGGTTATATCTCTGTAAAGTATTGAAAATGGTTTCATTACTTTTCTGATAAAGGTGAAGTGCTGTTAGTAGCAATCACATAATACACCCACATAAAGCAGGAAGTTGTGCAGACTGCTGGGATTTCAGTTCCTCATGGAACTTACTATTTCTGTATACACCATCATCTCATAGTCTCCCTTCACAACCAACATGTACATATGCACATAGTGAAAGGAATGTGTAGCATCCACCAATACAAATACAATGCAAAACTGAATCTTATAATTATAAAATAAGCTTTGTTCACTTTGTACTGGGACTTGTACTGCACCCAATACACTGATGCAGTGAGGAATATTCGTCATTAAACTCACCAGGCACTCATTTCCATTCACTGTAGCTTGAAGGCAACTGCATGATACCATTAGAGATACTCTTAAATAAAGACCTTATCATATCAAAAAGACAGAACTTCATGATTTCAATGTCACAATCTGCCCTATCTAATACACGCGATGTAGCAGAATGTCTTTAAATGCAACGGATCAGACTACTACTATTACTTCCCTTATAGCTAACAGTCATATGAGCATTGCTATACCCTCTATTACTAAATGTTTGATCTTATATATTCATGGCTTTCTTAACGACACTGTCGAAACATAATATTACGAAAGTAATTAATGAATTGGAAAGGATATGGAAGGAATCAGTCGGGGCTCAATTTTGGGTACTACCTGGTATTTGCTGGCGAAACTGTCACAACCAGCAGGTCCTAGAGCTTGAGAACTGGTGCCCTGATGCTATTTAAACTACTGTGTTCGTCGTAAATAATTAATTTGTCTTATGCTGTTTAAATTTGTTATTGAAAATGGTTGTTGATTAACTTCAAACAACTTGTGGTTCAACAGATGTTGACTGATACAAAATTACTCATTAACAAATCACACAGCAACATGGCCATACTGCATAAATGTAAAAAAATTGTAATGTCAAAAGTGACAATGGACATCAAACTTTACGAATACTACAACTATAAATTGTATATTTACCGATTGAGAAGCACCAAGAGAAAATGAATAGCGTCACATTTGCATGTATTCTATAAGACCATCCTCAACCAAAATCCGTAATGGCAGCAGTACAATAACGTACCTCAAGAGCTTATACAACATAGATAAACCACCCACCTGGCCGATCGTTCTTGGTTTCTCTGTGATCTGTGCCCTCTGCCGCTTTTAATTTCATGGACAGCTCTGACTAAACATTGACGCTATTCAAAGAGGCACCGCGCGTAGTAATCAAGGAAGGAACTAATGTGGCGGTTCTGCGAAAGACGAATGAACGCGGACAAGAAATAAAACAAAAGGGGAAAAAAAAGCCGAAATTAACCACTCTGCACCCACATAATATAACAGATTCCCAATACATCCAAATAAAATTTCAGACAGGAATGAGTTTTAATCTTTATTATGTTCAAGTTAATGCACACAAAATTGTATTACAGAAACAAATACCGACCTCCAAATAACAAGTGTACATAGCATGATCTGAAGCATTCAAGGCGACAAAAATTAATAAAATTTCAGGCCCACAGCCATGAAAGTTGATCATCAGTCGGTTGACATTGCTATCATGATGATGGGGATGTGAAGCGAACAGCAATCAGGAAGTGAAACAGAGGAATGAAAATAGTTCTGAAGAAGCAGGTACAGGCATAAAAATTAAGGGCAATCACATGATGAAGTGGTAGAAGGGAAGATTTCAGGATGAAGGTGGCTGTCTTCTATGATGTTGCCTCATGTAGTCTGTAGTCTTTCACAGTAGTGGAAGAAATATTGTTTTGTGTATAACACCTGATGGAAAGTTTGTTCTTCATTTTTGCATTGTCCTACTGTTTATTTTTATCAACGTACAAAAAGAATTAAAACTGTCACATACTGGCAATTTACTATGTGCTGCTGTCTGGTTCTGGCTAGCTATTTATAAATCATATTGAGACATTGATGACTGAAAGTAGAACTTTTGTTTCTAAAACTATCACATAAACGACATGCTCTATTTACATTCCAGAAGTCTGAAAACAAGAAGAATTTCTTGGGAAGAAACTGAGCTTGTGGAAGCTGGAGATGGATGGACAGAGTTGGTTGTCAAATGACCACTTTAAGTGAAAACATATTAGGGAGAAGAAAAAAACTTTAAACAAAAATGCTGACTAGCTGCATATAATGCAACCAGCTATATCAATTCTTATACAATACATCACATTATCGATTATGAAAAAGTAAACTAATATGTCAATTTTATTGTAATTATGTCATTTTTATAATAACCAAACAATTCATTGACCAGATGTTCACAACCAGTCAGCTTGCCTCCATGCTCACAGTTGATACTTACAGAATGAGTTAAAAGTCAGAACTTATTTTAAAAACTTTCAAAGGAAAAAAAATTGCCTTCAACTTTATTAATATATTTATAAAAATGATTATAAACTATCAAACTTATAAAATGAAATATAGGTTTTTTATAACATAAGTAAGGCATATATGCACCAAGACCTTATTTTTCTATAACAGTTCACCGGGGATCATAAGCCATTTCTTAAAGTTCAAGCTGAATGGAAATAAACATTTTACTCCATGGGATAGAATCCTAGAGAACAGTACTTTCAAGAGTTTCATTGTAGAAACTTCATTCTCACCTGTGTACAATTTTTATTTCTCTTCTCAAATGTTGCAGTTAATTTATAAGGATTTGTTATATGTAAAAATAACTGTATACCTATTTCTGTGTAGTAAATGACAACTGCAAATCTGAAAGTAAATCTTCATTATGTGAAGTTCCTGACACCACAATGAAAAATGGTTTGAAGTCCACCAGTCCCTGGAACCACTTGCATTTCATTTACTTCATGGGATAGTGGCATGTTAATCCTTCTTCTCCTAAAGCTAGTTTTTTGTTTTCCAATAATTAGGAAATATTAAATTTCTGGAAACAAAGATAAAAATAAGGATATAATAAGGTGATTTATATTATGCATGTTCACAATTGGATTGCCCTCAATACATTAACACGTGTGAAGGGACACATCAGTCAGTGAAGGAACTGTAAGTCAACTGCCTTGGCAAGCAGGGTTCACTTGTCAAATAGGAGTATACCTTCTCTCTTTCTTATTTATATTTGGTTTTAATTCCTCGATATGTTAACAGTTTAAAATTGCTATGTAACTGAAACAGCCTTACTTAAATCAGTTTTATGAATGAGTCCAGTACAGTCAAATGTTGGATAATATAGTTCTGGAAAAGTAATGCTCACCACAAGGTCCCATTTGGCACTTCTTCCTCCGAACCAAGCGTTTAGGGCATGGTCGACCTCCATTTTCAGCTTTTACCTGCAAGATGAAATACTGATCTATCAGGAAGGATGATGGGAATTTTATGTTTGTTGTCTTTATTCCTCAGTGTGACTTATCAGAGGTGACAGTGAATGTATTAAGCAGTGATTCACTTCATAACAACATATTAAGTTATTTGGCTGAATGAGTAATTAATAAGAATGCAGCCAGTAATAAATTAAAAAGCTTATGCTGTTATTATTATTATTTAGTGTTCTGTCTGACGACAGGTAACTGGTTCTTTATGGTTCTCATAAGATTTTTCATCTCTGAGCTAGAAGTGATGTGACTGTGCTTATGGACTAAAATATAGACTTTTTACAAAATGTGTTCTGAACAAACTTGTAAATGCTCAAGAGTTATTTGTAATGCCCATGCATATGAATTTAAAAATTATGTAGTTTCATTACTACTATCATAACAACATATAATACAAATCAAGACTTGCTGAGGTCTTCTGATATTCTGTACACAATGCATCAATTTATTCTGAATTCTAATCCAGTAAAATTTGACTTTCTTTTGATTTTGATTTTCCATGTGTCATGGCTTATGCACAGTTTAGGTGGCCATGCATCACACTAACATGCAACTGAAGTGTTAATGCAGAAGTTAAAGTCTGGCTGGCAGCCCTATATTACAGGGTAACATTCCATATTCTCACATGATGAAAATTAATTTCATTATGAATGATTTTTGATCAGATTTCCCTAACGAAACATATTCATGCATTGTAGGAACAGCAGAAGCACTTTACTATCAATCTGGGTACAATACAAATATCAGTGACATTAAGACCACATATAATAACACCCAGTCTCACCTTGATCATGCGGAACCGCTCCCTGATGCCAGTGCCACAAGTGACACTGCAATCTGTCCACACACTCCAGTCACTCACCATGCAGTCGACAGGAGGAGGAGCTGCTGTTACCACTACATTAGAACTCAGCCCTTGCACCTGAGGAGCCCCTTGTTGCAAAAGCTGATCTACAATATAAAGTAGTCACACTTACTACAAGACTACATAACTTAGTAACATAAAAGTATTGGAACCGAAAGACATACAATAACATGAATGACGAGTTTTATTTATAGTTTTTGCACTCATTTCATTTAAATTTAAATTACCATAACTTCTGGCCTAACTATTATACTTGAAATCAATTATTGGCCTTTCCTGTGTTTCTAGAGAACATTATAAATGAAGCAGTTTCAAAGATGGTGATGGGGTTTGTTATTAAGAAACTGCTGATTATCTATAAGTTCTGTATTTATACTACATAACAGTTTTTATCTTACATATTTTCATGTTTCAACCATATCTAAGAGTAAGTCATTCCAATTCATACTGGTTTTAATAAAATAAATCTTTGTAACTGTTAACTCAAGATGTTACTGCTTACCCCTAACAACAGCACAGGCATCATTGCACTCCTTAGCTGTGAGAAAGTTATTACGATTTCCTCGACAACCACCATAACCAAATGGCACGCACATTCCTTTCCTGGGTTCAAAATACCAGCGCTCAAAATAACCTTGACAAGGACCAACTTCCTGCTCCATCATGCATACCTCTGCAATGAACAAACATCACCTTACATCTAATTGTACCAAGTTTCGGATTATCTGCTAAATTAGTAATAATGATCACTTTACATTGGGATGTGTGTTTCTAGTCTCTCCTACTATATACTGCCTTCTATGGGCTGAATAAATCTTAATAATATGAGCATTGCATCTACATATGAAGTGATCTTACTAGAATAAAAGAGACAGGAGGAAATAGAAAGTGGGGCTGAGATAGAAAAAAGTGAATGAGAAAGGCAGGGATGGTTTATTGCTTGTAATTAATTACCAAAGTGTAAATCCTTTATCAAATTTAATTATAGTAATATTATACTATGTAAAAATTATTAAAATAATTATAAACACATGATCATGAAAAATTATAATACTTTATCTAGTATCTTTCATCAAATCCAATAGTATCATTTATTTGTGGTTCATTTAAGAACACAGTCAGTAGCTCAGACAGCACAGCATTGAATGATGGTATGATTAATGATCATAAACTGGAAAGGATATGGGTGGAGGTGCTCATAATGTAATTTAAATTAGTATCTTGGTATTTGCCTGAGGAACTATGAAAAACCTTAGTAAGGATAGCCAGTCCCTTAGCAGAGATCTGAACCCAGGACCTTCCAAATATGAAGCAGAACTGCTAACTGCTCAATTGTTACATTCAGTCCCCAGTGAGATCAATAAAAATATTGTCAAAACTCAATCTATTCATATTTTGCAATAACATTCTTTGAGAGAGGAGAAGAAAACAAAGAAGTAGAAGGAAAATAATAAAGATAAGTAAAATAAGAAAGGACGAAGTGGAAAGAGGTCAAAAGCATAGAAAAAGTTTGAGAGGTAGACAAGAGGCAGAAGAAGCAGAAGAATTAGAAGAATTTACTCCAAACGAAATTGCTGTTTCTGATAAACAGATAAGGAATTATTTCTGCTTAAGCAGAACTCAGCATTCAAAGTAAAAGTTAAAGTGACACGCACGTTTAGCAATGACCATGTCAAAAGTGCAGTCCTCCTGCACAATACAGTGTCTCTGTTGCACCAGCTCCACGCGTGCACTGCACTTCTCCTGCAGTTCTGGTGCAACCAACAGCAGACGAGTGCGCAGTTTCACACCCTTCCCACAGGATGCACTGCATGGACTCCAGTCACTCCACTCTGTCACAGGGCACATGGGATCTGCCTAGGAATACAATATAACACATTCATTTCTAGTGTTACACATCTCTCCTTCCACCTCATTTCACCCACAATGACTACTAAGTAACACTAATGGGTTTCCAGTGCATAAGTGATCTTTACCTATTGTTGGTTTCATTGCTTGGCTAGCATTTAATGCATGCAGCTATCAATATCAAGCATCACAGTGGTAAATAATGAATTATTATATTTATATTAAACAACCAGGCAATTGTTACACAACACAGAGCCATAGGCTATAAGGAAAAGGTATAACACAACTCATGCAGACTGTAACCCTTCATTTTACAATTATTTCAACATAATATGGAACACTTACTTTACATATTATATCATCTATTGAAGTATAAAGAATTTAGTTAACTTTTTTCATACAGGAATAGTGACTTAGAATCCCTGTACTATGGGGTGGTGGACATCTAACTCTGCAGTTCAATATTTAGCTGTCAACTGGAACATGCACAAGTATAATGCACAGTCAATAAAGGTTAATTCTCATAAATGCCAGTAGGATAAAGGATGAGAACATGGATGTCTTCAAGAGCTATAGCTGGAAACAGAAATTTACATAGAACAGTTCCTGGGTGTTTACAATAGGAGAGAATTAAGGGAAGCATTGCTGGGTCAACTTTAAACTCATTAATTAGTCCATGGATTTATCAGTTGAAGATCCAAACAGCAGCACTCACCACTTCATGATTTGCATCCTCTCCTCTGCATGGCGGCTGCATGCACTTCTCCCGCTCAATGATGGACACGTGAGGACACTTCTTACGACCAAGTCGCTCAACAAATTTCCTGGTGCGAGTAGAAGTGCCTATTCCACAAGTGACAGAGCACTCTGACCATGGACCCCAAGAAGTAGTGGTACAAATCCCCTCATTGTCCTCCAGCGGCTGCTGATCATTATCAGCTACAGGACCTCCACTGTGCAAGATTACAACAGTTTTTTTTTTTGCTATTTCTTCAGTATAATGTTAGCAGTTTAACAGCAAATATGTGGCAGATTACTTTCAGCCACTTGAGCACTAACTTGTTAAACTGAGTATAATTTTTTTCACTTTAGAGCACTGAGAAAAGTACATTAACATTCTAAATTCCATTATAACATAAATTACTAAATTAAGATTAACCTACAAATATAGTATACAAATGTTAATAGTTTGAAGAGTCACAATTATTTAGTAGTAACATACAGACCTGCATTAAGGAAGCACTCCATTTAAATATCAGTCAGGCTACGTTCTATCCTGAATAAGACATCATAATTTTCCTCAGTCTCTCCAGATTATTGCTAATAAGAAGCTTTTAAGAAGAATTACCATTTATAAATGGACAGACACACAAACAAGTGAGCTGGTTAACCTCCCTTCCACCACAAAAATAAAGTAAGTTTGAAACATTGTTTAACAGACAATGTGATAAATCATACTTACGCACACTCTGGTATGTCAGCAACACACATCTCCTTTGACACAAGCTGTCGATCACAGCCCATCATACCTGCTTTTGCTTGATTCAGGTAGTTACGCTGTCGCATCCTCAGTCCCTTTCCACATGTTACTGAGCATGCACTCCACTCAGAATATTCCGTCACGCCACACTCCGCTACAAGCACACAATTGTTTCAACGGTGATTGATCCTTGAATTATTTAAGTATGCTCTTTCAAATGAACAGGTAATCTGCATTGGATTATAGTGAGTGATGAATTGGAAAGGATGTGGAAGGAAGGGACCATTTCATATTTTATGGTCCACATTTCAAATCTGAGTTTGCAGAACAATCTATTCTGACTGAGGTTTCTTGTGATCTGCCTTAGTACCTACAAGAAAATTCTGGAATAGTATTTTAAAATAGACCATGACAATGTCTTTCTACACCCTTTACAATTCTACACTGTGTAACGCACCAACTAATGCCACTGTGTGGGGTTTTCCTTAAAAATTTGATTTTAATTTGGCTGGTCAAGAAATTCCCTGCCCACCTGAAGGTACAACACTGCTTTCACAAAAGTCCATTACTGAACCCTGCCCTGAACCAGTCAAATCCAATCCACTATTTCACCCAGCAGTTATCTAAAATCCATCCTAATATAGTACTCACATTTACACTAACATTTGAAAATAATTCTGACCAGCATTTTGTATGCATACTAAATGTCTTATTAGTTATCATGACTCACGCCTAGATGTATCCTCTGTATTCTCAGCAACTTCAACAGCTTCCTCCAGAATCCTGTCCAGACTCTGCTCATCGCAGCCTTTGGGAATAACAGAGTCTCTTCTCAGGAACAGGCGAGCTAAGGGCAACATGGGTTTGCCCGATGGATCATAGAAGGGAGCTCTGGGATCCTCTGGATATAGTGTAGTGATGCGATGGATCTTCTCCTGTGGGACAGTTGGACTATTTGGAGACTGGAACAGAAACATATCATTATGACAAGACAGGCTAAATTAGGTTCAACTTGAGTTCACAGGAATTAACGTTTAAACACTGCATCACATGACTGGTGATAGGATAGCAACCAGGAAATAAATAAGGAAGACTGTTGAAGTAAAGGAGTTCAGCTTAATTTAGACAAACAGGCTGGATTTAAATCAGTAATAATTTAATTATACTACAAATTTCTATCAGCAGTGCAGTAAATAAACACAAAACTAGTAAAACGTGTGGATCTGAAATGAATGCATTTGCAAAATATGTGTATTCATATTTGGATTCAGGTTCTATTTGACACAAAATTTGTAACTGGACTATCTCAGCTTCATTCAGTACAGACAAAGAACTCAAAATGAGCCCTTTCTTATTTCTTTATTTAATCTTAGGATGGAGATTCTTAACACTGAAATTATAATTAAAGTGTAGGAAGAAATGAAAAGACCAAGACACTAACAAACACTTACTTTCGTTCAGTTTTTAGCTCTGTACCAACATACTTATTAACTTATAACATACTCTCTATGCTTTTGTTAATGGTATTTATGTTCTCAGTAAATAAATTTCCATTATCAGCATAGATCATGAGTTCCATTTACTTTCAGTTACTCCAGTCTCAAGCTACTTGAGTAAAGAAAGATTCAGTGTAAATAATTACCATATAACTTATTCCACTGTCAGTGCCAGCATCCCATGGGTACAAGTCAACAATTTTCTGTTCTATCCATGTACAGTCCTTGTTGCACAGGTTCAGCCCCGGTACTCCAACTATCCAGTCCGGAGTTGGCCCTGTCATTATGAATCAGTTTGTATGTGACAGTTTAAGTGATCTCTTCATATTGCATTCTGATCTCAGTAAGCTCCACATCACAAATTTCTTTAGTTGCCACATGTATATATTCCACCGCAATGCAACAAAGGAGCAGCGAGAAATGCAGAAAAACAATAACAAAATATATTAAATTAAAGAAATAGTATTCAGGAAGCATGTTTTAAAGCATTCAGTCTGAGTTTCGAATAATTTGAGTGTTTAGCTGATTCTGTCAGAACTGTAAATGTTTTGTCACTGATATACCCAGAAACCAAGTATCTCACCTAACATAGAAACAACTGACACTAATGGATGGCGCTGATCTACTCTGAAGGTGGATGTACTGTTGGTGTTTACTCGTGGGTACCACAATCCAGCTGCTTTGATGAGGGTGCGGAGATGCTTGCTCTAAAAGAATATGAACATTTTTCCACCAAGTATAATTTTACTTTTTCACAGTGGTGAATACAAAGATGGCCATCTTCTGGATTTAGCACCATGTAGTTTGGTAGATGTTTACCAGACTTCTATTAGACTACATGGTACTACAACCCAGAAGACAGCAGTCATTGTTCCACTACATAACCGTACAAAAATAACATTTATATTGTTGACTGTAGTTTTCTAGGTTATGATGCTATGTAGTCTTTTGGGAAGCAGTTTGTGTATCTGAAATGCTTGCAACAGGAAATAAGACACAACCCAGAAGATCACAATCAATTTCTTAACTGCTATGAGAACTTCAAATCTCTAAAGAGTTTAATTTTCATAACTGTGTTTTACAGCAGAGTGAGCACTTCTTTTTGTCATCATTTCTGACACATGTAAATTCTTCATTCTTTTTAACCACAATTTCTATTCTATCAGTCAGTTTGTAATAATGCATAACAAACAGTTCCCTAATTGTGTGTAATTATAAAACTTTAAGTGTAGTACAGTCATGCAAAGAACAGCATAAATATTTAAACCTAAGTTCTCACAAAATGGAAAATGGATTTTATGTTTACATCTTGTATAAATTTAAGTTCGCTTCTTCTTAAATTTGTCTCTTTGTAAGTGTTTATTGTATCATGACATGTTCCAGGTTTTATTGTGACAGTCATTCATTATGTGCATATAATTTATCTAAAATGTAATATAATAAATTTGTTCACATTCCACTTCATTAACAGGTACTTGTTTCAGAAATTTCATTATCACTGAGTTTGGACAAATGCTACCTTTGCTCTCAGTTCAGCTTCCATTCCTCGCACCGATCCCCACTCTGCAACTTGGCGGAGACCATCAGAAGCTAGCTGGCCCTCACCCCAAAAGGAATAGTTGCGCTCATGTGAAGCTCCAATCACATCACTAAAGTGAGTCAGCCACAGCGAGAATGGAAAGTCTTTTGGGTGTGTATGGTTTGACCACAAGCCTTCAAATATCAGCTGCAAAACACATGAGGCATATAATCTGGTGTGCTATAAATACAACAAACGGTTCATGGATCCAAAGCAGAAGTAAACAAGATATTATCCATGTGCTAGATGTAGCCCTTGAGAGCATTCAAAATATTCGTAATTTCCATGTTTTAAAGCATTCAGTCTGAGTTTCGAATAATTTGAGTGTTTAGCTGATTCTGTCAGAACTGTAAATGTTTTGTCACTGATATACCCAGAAACCAAGTATCTCACCTAACATAGAAACAACTGACACTAATGGATGGCGCTGATCTACTCTGAAGGTGGATGTACTGTTGGTGTTTACTCGTGGGTACCACAATCCAGCTGCTTTGATGAGGGTGCGGAGATGCTTGCTCTAAAAGAATATGAACATTTTTCCACCAAGTATAATTTTACTTTTTCACAGTGGTGAATACAAAGATGGCCATCTTCTGGATTTAGCACCATGTAGTTTGGTAGATGTTTACCAGACTTCTATTAGACTACATGGTACTACAACCCAGAAGACAGCAGTCATTGTTCCACTACATAACCGTACAAAAATAACATTTATATTGTTGACTGTAGTTTTCTAGGTTATGATGCTATGTAGTCTTTTGGGAAGCAGTTTGTGTATCTGAAATGCTTGCAACAGGAAATAAGACACAACCCAGAAGATCACAATCAATTTCTTAACTGCTATGAGAACTTCAAATCTCTAAAGAGTTTAATTTTCATAACTGTGTTTTACAGCAGAGTGAGCACTTCTTTTTGTCATCATTTCTGACACATGTAAATTCTTCATTCTTTTTAACCACAATTTCTATTCTATCAGTCAGTTTGTAATAATGCATAACAAACAGTTCCCTAATTGTGTGTAATTATAAAACTTTAAGTGTAGTACAGTCATGCAAAGAACAGCATAAATATTTAAACCTAAGTTCTCACAAAATGGAAAATGGATTTTATGTTTACATCTTGTATAAATTTAAGTTCGCTTCTTCTTAAATTTGTCTCTTTGTAAGTGTTTATTGTATCATGACATGTTCCAGGTTTTATTGTGACAGTCATTCATTATGTGCATATAATTTATCTAAAATGTAATATAATAAATTTGTTCACATTCCACTTCATTAACAGGTACTTGTTTCAGAAATTTCATTATCACTGAGTTTGGACAAATGCTACCTTTGCTCTCAGTTCAGCTTCCATTCCTCGCACCGATCCCCACTCTGCAACTTGGCGGAGACCATCAGAAGCTAGCTGGCCCTCACCCCAAAAGGAATAGTTGCGCTCATGTGAAGCTCCAATCACATCACTAAAGTGAGTCAGCCACAGCGAGAATGGAAAGTCTTTTGGGTGTGTATGGTTTGACCACAAGCCTTCAAATATCAGCTGCAAAACACATGAGGCATATAATCTGGTGTGCTATAAATACAACAAACGGTTCATGGATCCAAAGCAGAAGTAAACAAGATATTATCCATGTGCTAGATGTAGCCCTTGAGAGCATTCGAAATATTCGTAATTTCTAATAATTATCTTACTTTTAAAATAATGTTAATCAGATGGTCAGATCAGTTCACTTATAGCTGTTTTCACAAGTTCTCTCGAAGAAAAAGACATGAAAATGTTATCTTCATCTTTTGTTACAAAAGCGCTGATGCCTTTCTTATCAGAGAACACATTTCAAAAGTAAGATTAATTAGCATCAGCCTTTATCAACCCAATATGGAAAATATACTGTATCCATTAAGGGCTATTTTTGCCATGTGGCAGCACACTAAATTGTGCTTATATTAATTAAATGTCATAATTTAATTAGGCTGTGAGCATCTACAGAGGAGATTAAAATGTGGTAGCAACATAAGTCAGCAAAGATAATTTTACAAGAATGACACACTCATGACAAGAGTTGTACAAAGTCACACACCTCGTACTTTGCCTCATCACATGCACAGCACTCTTCTTCATCTTCACTCTTCCTCCCCTTATCTGACTCAACGAGTTCGCAAAGTTTCCGACTGAGTGCCCCATCATCTGCATACCAGTTGTCTGCGTCTTCCAGTACCATGGCTCTGGCAACGAAAAGATAATTATCGGCCATAACCGACACTCGTTTCTTGTCACATCAAAACACCTTCTCACTTGAATCTGGTACTGAACGAGAATGCACTTGTCTGTCCGCAGTGGAAATTGTGTTGTAATGATTATTTCTGCCACAGATGCACTAACTAACAGAGAAGGAAGCAAACAAATGCTTACACAATCTTTGAATTCGTATTACCACATACGTCAGGAAATAAAACCTGGAATCATCTGGCTTCGGACAGGAACCAGAGCTGGGCTCTTGTTTTATGAAAAACAGACAATTTCTTCACCAACTGAGCCCCTCTGAGGTTCCAAGATGGACTCTGATCAACAGAATTAGTGCAGTCTACCTGAATATGATGCAGCCAGATCCTTTTGGTGGTGATATCCACATGACCTGAATCTCTGTTTTGGGAAGGTCATCAGCTTCTGAGATGGTGTTGATGCAGTGCTCATTAAATGTGGTGAGTGAGTCTCCGAACAACTGAAAGCTGCCAACTCGCTGAGGGGAGGCATCTGACCCCAGCACAACACCATGGTGAGGGTCAAGTGGTTCTACACCCAGCATGAAGCGGGTGAATTGCTGAAGGCGGCCATGGGTGCGGGAGCCCACAAGTGACACTGCAAGATATAAGACAGTAATAAATAATGTATATCAATAAGCTAGTGGATTTAGAATGCACATTAATATTTTTACTGTCCAAAGTTATTATACCAACACCATAAAAATCTGTTCTGCACCGTGCACTTCAGAAGTGTGGCATTTTAGAAAACATACAAATACAAAATTATTGATAAAAATCAATAAGTAAGTCAATTAGAAATGTCACTCTCTTCAAAGACATACTTTTCTCCATCCTCACACTGTATTTTAGAATATGTGAAATGTTAATATGTAATAAAATTACACATGTCAGACCAACTCACATGTATACACTGCTCCAGGCACATAGCGCTCCGGCTCACCACTCACTTGTATGTGGAATCCATTGTCACCAGGGCTCCTCAATGCAGTGGAATGCTCTTCTCGAGGCTCACGTACGCATGCGTGAGCAGTGCCTAGCAGACACACCCACAGCACCCACCACATCTGTACTGCAGAAAACAAACTGTTCAGTTAACTTTGAACAATCAGAGACTGGTGTATCAATCTTTTAAAACATTTCTTATGTTATGAGTGAGTATGGTGACTGGACTATGGGTTGGAAAACCAACAAGGCCTTTCTCCCCAACATCCAGACTGGCTCTGGAGACCAGCCAGCCTCCTATGCAACAGGTACCAGAGTTTCTTCCTTGTAAGACAAGTGGACGGGGCACGAAGCCAATGACTCAACTCCATCTAATGCTGAGGTTAAAAACTGGTGGATCATTACCTCCACTCCCTCAATACCTGCATGGCATAGCGCTTGGTTAGGGAAAACTTCACCTTTACCTTAAATAGTGAAAAATGATAAATATTGAAAAGTAATTTCTGAAATTTTTTGTAGCATGGTTTCTGAAATGCTAATAGTAGATCTGTACCTGCAATAAATAAACCTCAGGGCCAGTGAGGTATGCAAAGGAACAAAGCACTCATTTGGAAGACATTCTTGTGGTCAGTAGAGTGGCTGACAGTTATTTGTAACAAGTGGCATTCAGAGTTTCACAACTTGTTGTTGTGAACCAGGCTTGCCATCTGTTAGTTGTTCTCCACTCTAAAAATACCGTGAACGCAGTGACAACTTTCTGTCTGTAATTATCTGTCAACGGAGCAAAAAAGCAGTCGTTTTTGTTCTTCCCCACTTATTCCGAAGAAGAGGGCTTAAGGAAGCGTCAGTGGTAGTTCCCACGAACATCTGTTTGCTCTCCTATACAGCGTTGTCGTTTATTTACTGCAATTAAGCTAATGTACTTAGGATCTTAACTGACCTACTGCAAAGTGTAAGGTCTTCCTGGAAAACTAACTGGCCGACGAAAGAATTCCTGCTTTTATGGAACCCGAAATGTCATATCAGTCTTAACAAAAGCCAGCTTCTGGATCGTATTCTGGACCCTCTCATCAACGCTTAGGTCTCACACGTGATCTCTTCCCTTCAGATTCATCGGCCAAAATTGTATTTGTATTTTTTATTTCCCCCACATGTGCTACAAGCCACTATCTTCTCACCAATATCACGGGAAGAACACAAATTATGAAGTTTCTCTTTGTGTAATTTCATCCATCACCGCCCTCAAGATCGACCCTGAAACGTCCGTAAACTTCTACCGGAGTATGCCATCTTCACTGTAAAGATGGCTATGAAGTTGGAATAAGATTTGACAGAAGATCATAACAATAATAATATAATTGTCCTGGCAGGATTCAAACCAGGCTCTGTTTCTCAGAATGCGCCCAGGCCTGGAACTACTTGTGACTCAGATCAGAGCATATATATCTCTATGTCCCATAAGTCAATCTTGCTTCCATTTCTTGTTGCGTCATCGCCAGAATTGCGACCACAAGTTCACACTTTACGCCTCCATTATCACAAAATATGGGTCATCGTAGTCAAAGCAAAGTTGGAAACTTGACATCAAAGTCCGTATTTCGCTTGTTTGCTTCTCTCGTTTCTACGTTTGACAAATCAGCATTTCTTAAGTTTTTTACGTTTCGATCCTTGACTCATTGAAAACAACACTGGACCACAGCAAATTGTTACTGCTACACTGTATCGTGCATTGCAACAATTCAGAGTGAGGATAGTTATTTTTTATTTAACGACACTTTCTCCACCTCATACAGAGGTTACGAATGAGTGGAGCAATATCACCACTTCCCCATACGTTTTCATTCAGAGGTGGAGAGTCCTCAAACAGGGACTTTACCTTTATCCTTCTAAACCGCACAGGTTTTGAAGCGTCAAATAGAAAAATAACTGTGAGTGGTGAATTAAAAGGGTGAAGAAGGAACCTGCTGCGTCGTTTTTAAGGCAGCCCATACCCCGCCACGTTTTAAAATGTTCTACTGTGCAAACAACCGGCTCGATAACTTTGGATGCCACACACTGGAGATCCACATTTAAGAAAACACTGTTCCCCGCCCGCCCCTACTTCCTGTCACCAAGGGCTCGGCCCAGATATTTATTTTCCTTTCTTGGAATCGCCACACCTTCTCCCGACACTGTGCGGGAACTTCCTTTGTTGGTTCCATAAAGTTCTGAAAACAATTGTACCATTGTACCTCAGTTTCACTGCACGATGTCCATTGCCTGACCTAAGCCTACATTTAATGTAAAGATAAATAAACCAGAGCCTGAAGACGCCTTACCTTCTGGAGTTACCGACACGCAGACCAGCAGCAGACGTCACTCACTTCGCCCCTCCACTCGACAGACTGACTTGAACTGTCCTACTCATGTGATGGCGCGCACTGATAACTCATCCGCTGTCTAACATCTGGCACCGTCACATGACCGCCAACTTTCTCACTTCGTTCCCTCGTGCGGTTGTTCTGTTATTCCTCACGGCATTGCCGTTTTGTTTCCTGACCGGAAAAGAGTGACAACTCATTAATCGAAGATGGACAATTAGCATTCGAATCGCGCTAAAGGCAACGATTTTTTTCTCTTCACCACCTCCGATTCCGAGGTTACTGCTGGCTGTTAAAAGCGGCCGGATCGCGTTACCTCCACGGAACATACTTTGCTTGACATGTAGCGATGCGACTCTGGAGGGACAGAAATTGTGTTTAGTTATAATTTACACCATATGTCTTGGAAGTTTTGTGTTTTAGCATATTATACATCAAGAAAATAAGTCGTTAGTTTTTGCTAGGTCTGTCAACAAACAGGTCATTAAGTGGGTCTGTTGGTGTTGGTCAGTGGTTCTCAGACTGGGTTAGTTGGTGTTTCTCAGTGGGGCTGTCAGTGAGTGGATAGATGGTCTCTTAGCTGGTTAATCAGTTAGTTCATAAACATACATAGAGCATTGTCCAATGAAAAATAAATAATTCTTCCACCATACCAAAGAATGTGATGCCACATTTTGATAACAATAAAATAAAGTTCACTGTCTTTGAGTTTTATCCCCACAGGGTGTTTGTATACTCTGGAAAATTAGTTGATACCATTCACATAAAAATAGGAGTGTTCTATTTTATGTGAACCACAAAACGTGCTGATTAACCACAAGACACATACACACTAATATAGTACAGAATGCAAAGCTGGTAAACAAAACAATTCTGTTTTTAAGAAAAGGGAACTTGACTTTGCGCTGGTTCTTGATCTCTGACCTATCTGATAACCTCATTGAGACTAGGCATTCAATCTTGGATATCACAAATCCATTGCTGAATTGCAAGATTTCTGTTGCACTTGTGTTGACAAGTAAGGTCATATTCCTTGAACCTCAAGAGAACAAATGCTCCTCTTATTATAAGCAATATGTTTACACATTCAAATAGAGGGCCACATTAATTATTTAAAATTTTATAGCTTAATTCAAGCTAAAGCTATCATACAGGTCTCAGCATTTAATCAAAGATTGTAAAGTTATAATGAAACTACCAGCAGCACACAATGTAACAGCACTTTATATGTTCAATGTCCTATGTGAAAATTTCTCTTTCTTACATTCACAAAAATAAACAGCATTCTACAAATTTTCTGCTTAAGTGTGGCGTATAGAGGTACTATATCTGCATTTTATTTGGAGAAACTGAGAAAAGCACTGAAAACCTGGCTAAAATTCAAACTGAATACCTCTCAAGTAACACTAACATTGATATTTATCAGTCTGCTGGTGTCGGTTTACAATGTTGGACGAGACTCCCCGGTAATACGAACACTTTTAAACATATTTACATACCTCCCAAATACAAACTGCAGAGTGAATGCTAGATCCTGGTTTCATGCTATGGTAGGCAGGTGAATAATAAATATTGCACTAAGTGAGTTAACATGCCTTAAGTAAACCTCTCTTATCTTGACCTTATTATTGAAAATCAGCCAGTGGCTAATCCACAATAATTTCAGTTGCTGTTGCTCTCTTATCTTGACCTTATTATTGACAATCAGCCAGTGTCTAATCCACAATAATTTCAGTTGCTGTTGCATTTGTTATACAGTTCGGTGGTAATTATAAAATAAATAACATTTTTGAATTAAATATAAAATGGCCACATCTCCTCTCATTTCTCACTACAATTCTTCTTTTTTTTCCAAAAGTATCCACTTTACTTAAGTGGCAAATTCAGTAAATGTAAACTGGCCAGCAGAAAAATATTAAAAATTAATGTGTAAAGAGATGAAGCCAATCTCATCTTCATGAGTGAAAACTCGTGGCTCTTGTTAAATAACAAAACACTTGTTTACCTTGAAACCAGCATTATGGTGAACCCTCGTGCTACAGAACTCTAATCACCGGGTGATATGGTTCACTTACTTCATCTAGGGCAGGCAGAATGTGGTGATTATGACATGGTAGTGGTACTGTTCCTTATGGCACCGAAGATGTGCTGGAAAAAAGAAACAAATTATTAGGCTTAAGCTACAGTTTCATTATGAATTATTTTTATAAGTTTATATTTTTAAACAATTAAAGCAATTGTACCAACTTCACACTCACTGATCAGCCATTTGAACCTAATAGAGAAAAAGTAACAAAAGCTACAATTTTTATTCATTAATGTATATGTGTCCTTCAAAAGTTATGTGTTAATTTAAATAGAGTTGGGAATTTAACTCTGTTGCTTTTGATCCAACACAAGTTTTTCTTCCAGGAAGGGCAGTTGAGGTAACATACCATGTAGCTGAAATATTACATTGGTTAGGTTAAACTGTTAAATTGTCTTTCCTTGGCTTTAGTTATTATTCTGCGTATGAATGCACAGTGTTCATTACTCAGTGTTTGTTTTGGTTTTGTTAGGTTAAGGTAGCTTAGATTGGTTTAGGGAAATTAAAACTATATTATGCACCCTTATCCTGTTTAATATGTACCTGTCACAAATCTGCTGACTTTTACTTACTCTTATTCTGCCATTTCAGCCTGCCTCCAGTCCTATCCTGAATCAGATAGTTCATTCAATATTCCTATACCTCACTTTCATTGTGATCCATTCTACTACTATCCTCCAGTCTTTGCTTAGGTCTTCCAAGTGGTCTTGTTATTTTACTTTTACAAAGCAAATGTTTTTGTGGGTCATGAAACTGATAGCCTCTAAAACAGCAGTCCCCAACCTTTTTTTGTGCCTACGGGCACATTTGAGAGTTTATGAGATCGTGGCGGGCACCAACCAATTAACAAAGCCAAATTTTCTTTTCTCTGGACAAATAAGATTTGGACACCAAATAATACGCAAAACAACACGACGTTTAATGATACAAGAAACCACGCAATCAAAAATACGTAGTTTTATAAGTACAATTATTATTTCTCAAGTGCGATGTTTGGCACTGCATTTCATCGGCCAGTTTTTCAAATTTGGGAGTGTAGGATGATGTTGCTGCTCGCAAACAATCGTCAAGATGGGCATTAGTAAGTAGAGATCTGTGCTTTGATTTTATAATGTTCATGGTTGAACGGCCTTCATTATTCAGTATAACCTCTTTCCGTATCAACGCGGGCACCCGAAAAAAGCCTTGGCGGGCGTCATGTCGCCCGCGGGCACTGCGTTGGGGACCACTGCTCTAAAACATTTAGTGTCTAACAAACTACATGGCTTTTCCTCTGAAATTGCAGTCAATATCTACCAGACTACACAGCATTTCATTCCAGAAGACAGCCATCTTAATGGAAAAGTTGTTTTTTAGGGAAGAATGTGAACAAAATGAGGTGTTCTCTGAAATCCTCAGCATGGAAGGGGTTAAAAATATAATACTATAATTTTGGCTTCTGTGATATAAGTAAAGAACACTCCAATATGACAAGATTTAAGGTTTTCATCAATGTATCATGTTTGTTACAGAAAACATGTGATATATGGTAACTTACATATCACTACTGTAGTGTCTAATCACCTAACGGCATGCACAGTTCACAATATTAACAGATAGCGAGTGAGCTGTAACAAAACTGTGAATAACATTCACTTTGTATGATACTAGCTCAAACCATTTAATACACTACAACTTATTATAGCCCTGTAATTATTTCTCAGACAAGAAAGAACATTAAAAATCATTTCTTGATAAAAAAAGGTCAAACTCAAATTCATGCACAGATGAGCAAAGTGTTTCCTTTGTAGTCCATAATTAACTTCATTTCCATTCAAAAGTCTCTATCTCATTCTACTTCCTTAAGATCTACTTTAATATTACTCTCCCATTTATGTCTGGGTCTTCCAAATGGCCTTTTCCTTTCAAGTTTTGTAACCAAAACTTTTTACACATTTCTGTTCTCAACCAGTCCAAAAGACGTCTTCTTAAAATAATTTTTACAATGAAACCAATCTGTTTTGATAATTATTCATTCCTGTGATGTCTTACAAGCACAGAATGTAGTCAAATTCATTTGGAGATCCAGAAAACATTGCTGAAAAACAATGTGTGCTATGGTGTAAACTTAAAACTATTATTTACATTCATAATCCTTCGAGGTTAATATATTACGACACAAAACCCCAGGGATAAAATTTGTTTGTCTGAATTTCAAAATTTTCAGGCTGAGTCAGCCACTACCTGGAATCTAACTAATAGAAAAATGGACTGAGCTCAAACCCTTTACGATAAATTTATCTGATCACATAACAAATAACTACTTCAAACTCTAATTTGTGTTATTGTTTTAATTTTAAAATTGACAGAATTATTAAACTAAGTTAAACATTGGGTGAAAATGTAATTTCTGTGAAAGCTGTAAGAACGAAACCATTTCCCTTCCTGTGGAAACATGATACGATCAATGTTCCATAGACAGCGTTACTTCCTTATGATCAACCAACTATTTTTCCTTTCTGTACAATGGATTGTTTTCTGTGACTCTTTTTGGTGTTACTGAACTGGTATTATATGACTTCACTAGCTACAGTTTAAGAATTGGGCCCTTTATATCAAAAAAAGTATTCTGATTTTGAAAGACAATTGTGAAACAAGCACTCAGATGTGGGAAGGTGGTAACATTATTGTATGGACCTGTACTAAATTTGGCATTAATTCTTAACTGCTATAATAAATGTATATTTGCGTCATACGTTGGGGGCTTTAGGGAAATATGAAGTATTGTGCTTGTTTCAGGACACAAACTTCCAAAGAACTTAAGTAGAACATTATTGTTATTTGGAGACTGGTAACTCTGAAGTTCTCTTCTTGGTAACTTCTTTAGGTCCGTGATGCCTTCAGACGATTTGCTTGGTCACGTAGTTCCTGCAGCACAGCAGACTCCTTCGAGTTGATAAAGACGGACAGGTTTGGCGTGGGTGCAGCTGACTGTACAATGCCTGCGGGAACAACGCCCTGGGGTGGGTTGCGGTTCTCAAGTTCAGAGTCTGTAGGCGGCTGGTAGACAAGTACTGGTGGTGTCTGAACAGTGGATGGGAAGTCCAGCACAGTGATTAGCTGAGGCTTGTCTGGTCTGGCCGTCACTGTTACAGCTCCAGGAGACTGTTGCGGCTTCTCTGGTTTGTCTGTCACTGTCACCACATCAGGAACATTCTCTGTCACATTGGGCCTCCTGCAGACATTTCAAGTCATGCTATATCACCTCAAAGAAGCTTTGTGAAGCAACGAGTGAAGAGGTTGACCACAGATCTGAGGTTTCTACAACACAGAAAATATGGACTAGGGGTTTCTGGGTCATGACACTTTACACTCTCATAAATGATTACCAATATTTCAGAGGAAAATGGTGCCTCTGTCTTCTGAAACAGCAGTAACCACTTACAAAACTACACAGTGGCATAGCTGCCAACACACGTTAACACATGAGTGATTTATTCATTCTTTTCTCTATTATATCCAAGCTGCTGTCACATCAGGCAAACCATCATCATTTACCTTCTTACTTTTGTACTGGATAATTTAAGCTTATTCAGAACTATATCTCGAGTACTGTATAACTACTCTCTTATTTACAAGATAAAAACCACCTTGTGCAAACTGTTATGTATTCAGCAGTAAGAGATGTATGAGTCAAAATATTTTCTCCACTTCTGATTCCTGAAGAAGCTGTATCAGGGTATATGAGATTCTTCCTGTAATTGAATTACAATTGGCTTAATTATTGCTTCTTTAATTTCTTGTGTCAAATTACAATGCAGTAAAGGTGAGGAATATCTTTGCCATCTTTCCTGTGTACTACACCAATGACTCACCTGGTTGGGTAGGGGAGAGGATACTGAGGCGGCAGTGGACCAGTGGGGACAGCGTAAACTATGGAGACAGCGATGGGTCTTGCATGAGAGATATATGCGCCAGAAGGTACGGGTGCGATCACGGCCCCGACGGGGATGGGTATGCAGACACCGTCATGAACAACGGTAAAGGCCGAGGGAAATGCGATGGGAACTTCAGGCTCAGACACCCAGATGGGATATGGCAACGCCACCTGCACCGCAGGCAAGGCCTCTGGCTCCTGAAACAGGTGGAATACATGTCAAGCATCAGCAATGCGCTACTTTGCAGACTAGTTTATAAAAGAAAGATGGTCTTGTGGTCCCATGCGAGCTACAGTTTTGTCTAATATTTTGTGGGGTGGCTGATGAATTTTAATTAAATTTGGTAGGAAGATCATGCCATTGGAGATAATGCCAAAATGGTGCATGTGTGAAATTCTGAGGTAGGATAGGAATAACAGTAGCATTATCCAATGCATGATTCTGAAAGTTTGTGCCATTAAAATTATGCATTCCCCTATTAAGATTACTTTTCTTAGACATGAAAATAACTCTACAGCTTTCACACAATTTTTTTGCTTCCACAATAAATGACAAACTATTGTAGGAAAACATGGGCTGTCCATGATATCCTACCGTGTCAAATATCACCAACTTCTTGGGCAACAGACATTCCTCAGAAGCTAAGAGTCACTCATTTAGCCAAGATATTTTTAATTTTTTATTGGACCTGATTGCACATTACCACGTACAAAAGACCTGTCACTGATCACTGCCCTGAACCACGTGAATCCAATCCACAACTTATTTCTTTATGCTCAGTTTCAATACTATCGTCTCATATATGCCTAGGTCTTCAAAATGATATTTTTTATTCAGGTTTCCCAACCAAAATTGAGTACGCATTTCTCGACAAACATACACAAATTTAAAGCTCTCGTGTGTGCACCCGGAACATAGACACTTACATCAGGGGCTTGTAGGGTGACGAGTGGCTGTGTCAGGGAGAAGCTTGCGATCTGCACGTCTGCCACAGGCACCACTTGCAGTCTGTCCTGCGCCATCAAAAGCAAGGGCACAGTGGCCATCGACTCGTCCACAGCATACGGGTGCTCGGCCAACAGCAACGGGGGCAGGAAATCGTAGAAGAACCTGCCCTCTGTAGCAATCACAAGCACTGCCAATGCTACCAACACCGATTTAACCTGTCGACGGAAAAGGTCAATTACGAGTTAACTTTTAGAATGACGAGGTTTCGTTGTGTACCTTTTGCACAAAAATATATTTCTGTTACAAATATCGCCAGATCTTGTACATATTATGACCGCGTGTCGGGCGCCATTATTTTGAGGCATCCAGATTCGAATTTCGGAGGGACCGAACGAAATGTAACCTTACAATTGACCCTTCACTAGGATAAATGCAATCGGGTGTTAAATATTGAAACCTTACTCATTAAAACGTTTAAGAGGTTAACTTCTCTTACATAAAATGTATTTTTTGGATCACGGTTTATCGTTCAATCTGTGTATAAATGTCATAAGCATTCATAGAGCATGATTCATGCTAGTTTCCTTCAACTTGGAATTGCATTCCATACCGCACTGGCGATCTTATTTTTAAGACTACAGTCCTCCTTGAGATAAATGAAAAGGCGTGAGATCGCCATAAAGGCACCGGTCCTTTCCTTTTGTGGCCGTACCAGGTCATAAAACCTCACTGCAGAGAACACCAGTAGCGAGCCACGTAATGTAAACACAGCGTATAATCTGGTTCCCCTTTGAACTTTTGTAGTTTCAGAGATACGCAAACTCGCACCTTGGTATGTCTCAACCAAATTGCTCTGTTCTTGCAGGAAGTAATGAGGACGCGAGGAGGCCACTGGGAGTGGCTTTTAAGCAACGTCCATACATTTGCCGACACCGGGTTCCTTGATAAGAATGAGTGAGATTTCATGTCGCGACGGTCTACGAAAAGTGGCCATGGCTTCCTCCGTCATGCACACCGGCCGAAAGACGACGTACTTACACTGCGTGATCTCTCTCTCTCTCTCTCTCTCTCTCTCTGGTATTTTAAAAGAAAATACATAGGTCTACTTCTGAGTGACTGGAATGAGCAGTCATTGCTGAGAAGCTCACAGTCCGACACCTCGTGAAGAAATCCTCTGCCTTTCATTGAACTCGAAGATTCATTACCGTGTTCATAGCAGCCCGATGTCAGTCCTTATTCTGAGCTACATGAATCTTATCTACGCCCTACCATCCTGTTTCATTATGATCGACCTTAAAATAAATCTTTTTTCAAAAAAAAAATAGAACTTGCCAAATAACCTTTCTGCTTCATGCTATCTTCCTTAAGAGGCTGAAAGTCTGTCAAGAAATTCCCCGCCTTTTACGGGGATCGTGCTCACAGGACTTCGCCACTGGACCCTACGGTTAAGCGGATGTACTTTTAAACGATTTATTTGTGAAATGATTAGTTGCCTCTTTGACAGCCGTTGGTACATTTATATATCGTAGATTCTTAACATTTACGGCGACAATGAATGAAACGTTGCTAAGCACGTGGGAGACGAGGTCGTGGCATATTAAAAAGTGCCAGTCCGATATTAGGTTCGGTTAGAATTCTGTAAGAGGACGTTCGGTGCGAACTGAAAAGTGGTAAGATTCCAGTCCCAAGCCCCACGTCCAATCCATAAATTTGGCAACAGACAAAACAAAAGAAAAATTAATTATGTTGTGTACCAGAACGTTTGGTGCCTTGGAATATAAGTGGGTGAGTTGTTTTCTGAGCTGAGGAACAACTCATCATTTTGAATAAAATTCTATTGATACAAGCAACGAATTAAACAAATTATATATGTGACTGAAAAAATTCGTTTTATCTCAGATTTAAAGTTGCGAAATGTCCTGAAACAATGCTCCTCATGTTCCCAAAGATACGCATGGGTTTCCACTTCTTTCAGGATCGTTTCCGTTGGATGGTCTGCTCGAAAATATATTACATAAAATATTACGCGTTCTTAATTTTTAATTGTGTGCTAGAATAACTTGAAAACGTGTTTAAGGCTCAAAGTCTTGCTTCATCGCATTATTTCCAGCTGTTTTTGTAGTTGTAATTTGTATGGATTTTAGATGTTTCACCACTAATTTCTATTAGCAATTATTAAGGACAGCAATACATTTAAAATTTTTCGAAAGATACCACTGAATTGCTCTTGCCTGAGACGATTGTTTCTAGACCGGTTGAAACTTGCGAGATTTGTAATAAGTACGCCAGGAAAAGATTCCTCGCGTTTCAGAGGTGCTCACTACTTCCTTCATCAATAGCCAAGAAGGCAGTCATATATGGGATATTCAAGTGCATTTTAGGTTTGTATGAACAGTAATTGAAAAGCAGAAGTGAGAGGGGTTTGGCTGCTTTATTTCTCATACGATCATACCGACCGGATTTTCTACCAAAACGAGGGTTACTAGAACCTGTATTACTTGTTGAGGGGCGAAGCGAACTGCCTGTTCATCAGCTGCATTTCACTGCTTGAACAAATGAACTACAATAACAAATAGCAGCGAACTGCCTGCTCATCAGATGCATTTCACTGCGTGAACAAATGAACTACAATAACAAATAGAGCCGTAGACTCACATTATTTAAAGATAAGATTGTGTGACATAACACATTAAGATATCATCAAAAAGTCGTACAATGGTCTATATACTCAATTGACCAGCATTATAAAGGACGTGTGTTACATGCGTGCATTCATGAATCTAACACCAGATTTAGTGAAAAACTGGCGCGAGGCCACAGGACCTTCACACCACAAGAAGACTGCAGGGCGGAGGAACGCAAGTCCTTGATTAAAGGTTTGAAGTCCGCGGTGTTATGTTGACCCTTAAAGATTAGGCGCATAAGGAAGTAGTTCCAACCCTCGATGAAGGCAAGCTGGTGCGCAAATCGTGCTACAGAGCCCCGGGCTGTCTGTCTGTCGCGGCTATGGCCTGCACGAAACGAAACAGATGGGTCTCCTTGAGACTGCAACAAACAGACCTTCCTCCTCGCCGTTGCGTAACCCGAAATTTAATACAATCTGCTTGTGACAGAATCCGAAGAAATCTGAACGTCATTTCGCTTCTAATATGTTTCCGTTTCATATAGCTATAATGAGTTATCCATAAATACGGTAAAATATATACGGGCTGGACGACCGGGGTTCGATCCCCGACGGGGGCAGAGGATTTTTCCTCTAGCCTCTGCGTCCAGACCGGCTCCGGGCTATTTCTCCAAAAATATTGCAATAAAATTCAAAAGACCGAAAACATTCTTCCGTTTGAGGCAGGTTTCCACTCAACAGCAGGTGATCATTAATTGTAAGCAGATAAGGATTCGAAATTAGGGAGTCTCTACACCGGTATTTGCTAGGAAAAAGCTGAGGACATTTAAGAAAAACCTTCCTCAGTATAGCCAGTAATCCGAATGAAATACAAACCGGTCCCTCACGAATGCGAGTCTAGAGTGTCGCCATTACCACTAGATTCTCTTAGGTAGAGCTCAAATATTCTCCTTAGCAAATACTGGATACTGGGAACGACCCGTTCTTCCAGTACCTGAGCACTGCGGGTCCCAACTTTTCATTGGCTTTGATCTATAGACATTCGGTAGGACTCCTTGGACGAAGGATCGGCCCGTCGCAAGGCCTCTACCTGTACACAGGACAGCACAACACAGAAAAACCCGGACAAACATCCATGCCTTAAGTGGGATTCGAAACCACGGTCCCAGCGACCAAGCGCCACAGGGCCCACGCCTCAGACCGCGCGGCCACTGCGTACCCCTCGTAGCAAATGCCTTCCAAATATCTTCGGTGTTGCTCTTTTCACGACATGAGTGGTCTATTACACAATTTTTATTAGGTCTGTAGGTACACCTGAGATTCTTAGCAGAATTGGGTGCCAATCACATCGATAAGATGTTGTCAGATTGAAAGAACAAATAACACAGATCTCCACGCATTCAATGGACTGGATCTCCACGCAAAGGGTTTTCATTCATCTTTCTTTCACAAGCGTACATCGCGCTAACACTGAGCTAGTATTACCTGACACTGCACTTCCTGAGATATGAATGACTTGTCTGCATGTCCATTCTACTGAATCAAGGCGAATGCCAAGTGCTTCATCAATCTTCACAAACTCTTTCGGACGAAAGTGAACCAAGTTACATGATTCGACATTCCAGACACATCACACAAAGGCCACCTACAAACACTGGGATAGTTACGTAGTCCTGGCGGTTGTATATTAAAAGTGACCGCGAGCCGAGGAACCTCACGAGAAAAACAATATGCAATTAACAATACTGTTAAATATATATCAGTTATTCGCATTGACTGACCATAAAATGACATAATTAATAATCAATTACTGCACGGTATCCTAAACTCTGGATCTCTGATGTATTTAGGATCTTGCGACACGGATTAATCCAAACCTGCAATGATCCTCTCATATCCAAATGCAAGACCAGGTAATTGAAAGCAGTGAAATCACAAACACTTCTATTTTCATCAAAATACAGATTTTCATCTACGCCCTAGCAGGTTAAAAAAAGTGTAAAATTTGGCATGGCAGATAATCATTCACCAAACTTCCCCGATTCTTAATTACTCGAATCGTAAAAGGTTGTGAGACTTCATAAAATCACACTCATATAAAGAACTATGAATGCATTACAGTTGCGAAAATTTGTAACACAGAATAGGGCGGACACGAGCAGTTCTCAAACAGAACCGCCTCTTCTCAAGGGGAAAAAACACTAACGCCCAAAACAAGAAATTCAGAATCTCGCAACTAATTTTGAGTAAAACCAGCCGCACGTGGTACAGCCTAGATGCTGACAAAGAGGAATGAACTTAAATCTCAAATCCGATTCTCAGTCTTGAACTTATTGACTTCGGGTGGAGTCGAGTGGGACGGACGGTACTTGAAGGCTTACAACAATCGATTGTGTGGTCGATAGTCATCCGTTGGTCTTCCGTTAAGCAACACCACTAGCCTTCATATGCAGTCATGTCGCTGACGTCTAGCAAGGTCCGGGTTGAAGCCTACTCGAGGTTAGGTTCTAAATAGTCCTCAGTTCCTCAAAGATCATGAAATACTTGCACTGACCGTCCTTGTAGTCGTGATCATATATTCTTTAAATTAAACTCCTTCAAACGCAAAAGGAATTCGCCACGAGCATTACAAAAGGAAAATTAAAATAAGTAAAAAAAATGTAATAAATAAAGTTTTAACATTTTGATGCCAAATTTTGCTTCACTGTTAGAATAATGACTGGAAAGGTAAAATACTAATTTCAAGTTAAATTCGCAACATGTGCGTTATATTTTACTTCAACATGCAGTAAAACTGAAAAAGGCCCGATGACATTCGATGTGGAATTATTAATTTCGCTCTTTATCCGTCGGCAGCTTTTTTAATTTCCTTTGTCCCTTTCGTAACTTCATTCCCTTTGAAAACACTTCTAAAATTTGTCAAATGTTAGTAGCACCCGTACAATAAAAATCCTTCAATCTAGTGTCTTTTCTGAGAACGTGACAGCCATGAACAACTAACATCACTCGTGCCAATCATAAACTGTGTCCTACTATAATGAATATATGTTTAATTGTTTTTATTTGGTGGTTGGTTACAGCACAAACACTACAGATACAAATGGAGCTAATTTTATTGATCTCAGAGAGTAGTATTCGGTTTTGTCCTCTCGAAGTATCCATATAAAATAAAGATGGCTGTACT
>NW_019060255.1:39840-50056 GCF_000696155.1 Zootermopsis nevadensis
AACGCCAACAACGAACGAAAACTAACGTGAGATCCCATAAGAATCGCATGAAGGTCGGTTCGTTGATTCACATCATATAAATTGAACCTTGTAAACGGGAACTGAAACTCTGAAACACTGCCTTCTAAATCGCTCTCCATTCATTGTGGAAGGACAACAAAATATGTTATTGGGCGCTTTCGCAACTAACGGGAATTCGCCTATTAGATTCTGTCCACAAGCAAATAAAGGCTGAACGGATTTCAAACTAAATTTTAGATTTACTAAAATATGTTAGCAAGTTCTTATTTTGGTTAAAATCGGGCAACAGAAACGAACGCTTCACATTAATGATAGACAACTTAAACCGTTTCTGCTCGCGAAAGCGACTGAAGAATCCCCAGGCTACCGCGGGGAATTCCCAGCCGTGCAGATAACTTTAACCTCATTGGTGCCAAATCATTTTGCTTCCTAACTTGTTTTGTCTTTCTGTTGGTAACTTTATCTTAAAATGTCGTCAGACACAACAATTTGAATTCTACACAGAATACACCCACAGCTCTAAATGTTTTTAACATTCTAAGGGTGGTCAGATTGTCGATTATCCGACTCTCAGTGATATATCGTGATTGATCTATGCCGTTGTGACAAGGGACCCATTTAATATGAAGGATACTGTGATTATTTTATAGAGACAGTTTAAGATCAGGTGTAAGGTATCGGCAGATGCAATGGCATTCATTGTTGCAGAATAACTGTGTTATTGTTGTGCGAACTTGCGTGGTAATACATAACCTATTATTCTAGATCAAAGCTACGTTTCTGACTAAAGTTCTGATATGGGCAGTAATTAACTACGTAACTGACAATATTAAAATCTGACTTCTCCAAAAACGTAAAAGCGTAAATATATTTAGTTTTCGTTCGAATGGCAATCATTAATACATTTTTGTTAGGCGTTTTAAATAGTATATGAAGATGTTAAACAAGAATGTAGACGAGCACTAAACAAGCAATGAATTTTCTAATTTAATTTCAACCTGGAAATTAAAACTGTGACAACAAACGCTGAATGTGCAAAACGTTACAAATGCATTTGGAATGCGTGAACTATTAGCCTAAGAGCAATCATTAAATCAGTCGTAGTGAGGGTATAATACATATTTTGCAATTTCTTTGTATTTGCCCGAAATTCGCGCGCCAATTATGAAAGGCAACGTTCAAGAAACGGGTATTCTACAGATTCATTTGAATAATTTATAGACACAGTAAACGGATATATAAAACATTTAATGTAATAATTACCCATCTTTCCCCCATTGTTGGTGCTCACGAGGAACATATTTCGATACTGTACTGTCGAATAAATGTTAAATTTTATTGAAACTTTCTAATTTTAATTGTTGCCGTAACACAGAAGGATATAATGTTCAATGAAAAACATTTCAGGTGGCAATTTTTAATGAAATACCCAGGAGAATATGCAGCCTGGATAATTTTTCTGGCGATATGTGGAGGATGGAACGTGTGTTTGCGGCCGTCTGAACACCAACCACTTACTTGCACTGTCATGGCGTTGCTGCAATATCGCGGAGCGTCTTGAGTTACGCTGTCCTGTAAGGTCGAACACCAAATACACGAGTCCTATCCTGAGATCAGTGTCCATATTGCATTGTTTCAATTTTACGCATGCGCGTACTTACGATAGCCGAAGGTCTTTAGGTCATTTCCAGGACCGGTTTCATATATTAAGACAGAAAGAGATCAGGAAGACTGCGAAGTATCTGGTCGGTGAACCACCAGCCAGTTCATTAGAAATGAAATACCGATCGTATCAGTCAGACCTACACATTCGTTTTGCCTCATTTAAATATCCGACACGAGCGGTCTGCATTGCCCACTTAGCCAGCATATGAATTTTTTCATCACGACAGCAACAATGATGGTTGAAATTACGATGTCAGACATTAAACTTAGGTTGTTTTTCTTTATACCTTTCGTTACAGTTCTTTTCTCAAGGCTGTTGTAGACATTGGGTAAGTTAGTGACGATAACATGTAAATTCCTGCACGTAAATAACCTTGGAAGTTCTAAAACCACTTTTTGATATTTGATTCTCAAGCAGAATTGAATCCACGAATATGCGTCATGATGACTGGCTTCTTAGATCTTGAGGAAATTACGTTATGTGACGTGGCTTGCGGGTCGTTCTCGCACATGGTTCCAGGTTGATAGCAATGAGCATGTGTCATGATATTATACCGTTCTCGGTGTTACTTAACGACATATTTACATACATGATGCCTTTCGGGTTGTCACCAAGACGGCTGACAACCCGAAATAGCCGTGAAAGCTTTAAATGTGACACATTTACAATTGTAATACAGAATTAAATGATATACAAAACACAAAGGAACTAATTATATATAAACTAGGGAATTTTAATACTAAGCAAACATTTTGGTATGCTGACTTTAATACTACAAAATATTTCTAACTTCTACCTTACACTTTAAGTGGGGGTCACAAACACCCTTGCCCCCCCCAAGAATCCAGGGCAGCGCCTCGGCACTAAAACGGCCGTTCATCCCTGGCTGGACTGCAGCCCTGAAAATCGCAATCTGTTGCTATTTCAATGACATTTTCTTCTACTCATGTTACAGTTATTCTTCAACGGCAGTTAAAGCTTCTTCGTCCCGAAAGATAAATTAAAGGAACATTAACACACTATATATACATTTTGTGTAAAGTCGTTGATATTATATATATCATCATACGCACACGATTTTTTTGATTTGAGAGAATTCATTATACTTTGAATTTCATTTGCTGTTGTGGGAACAACAATAACAAATCAAAATGATACTCATGAGGAAGTTAGGAGGAGATTAAATTCTGGAAATGTTTGCTATGTCTCAGTTCACAATATTTTGTCTTCCCGTCTGATTTCTAAGAACCTGAAAATTAAAGTATACAAAACAATAATCTTGCCTGTTGTTTTGTATGAGTGCGAAACATGGTCTCTCACTCTGAGTGAGGAACGTAGATTGCAGGTGTTTGAGAATCGGGTGTTGAGGAGGATATTTGGGCCTAGGAGAGAAGAGGATGGGGCGTGGAGGAAACTGCATAATGACGAACTTAAAATCTGTACTCCTCCCCCAGTATTGTCAGGGTGATTAAGTCAAGAAGAATGAGCTGGACGGGGCATGTGGCTCGCATGGATGGGGAAAAAGGTGTGCACCAGGTATTGGTCAGGAAGCCTGAGGGGAAGAGACCGCTGGGGAGACCTAGACGTAGATGGGAGGATAATCTCAGGCGGGATCTATGGGAGATAGGAATTGAAGGAGATTGGATGTTGGTGGCCCAGGACAGGGACCGTTGGATGGCTTTGTTTAATTCGGTGATGAAAGATGCTATCGGGGAGCTCAGACATTGTTTGTGGTAACTTTCAGTAAGATAATTAATATTAATGTCACCACAAATGACAAACTCTGCGGTAGGTTTAGAAAGATAATTTATAATGCTTTCTAACTTGCTTTAAAAAGTTAAAGAAACAACGTGATGGACAGCATAGTATCGAGAAAACATAAAATGTGTATTTACACCTACAAACAAGTACCTTTCTACGCCACCTATCACGTCAAACGCTATATAGTAGTGTTTAAAGCTGTCATCTGTAGTCAGGTCTATAAACTATTAGTCTATCAACACCGATTGCCTAAGTGAGTCGATAATGTAGTTGTCAACTTCTGTAATACTAAATACTGTAAAAGCTGATAAAAAGAATCTGAATTCTTTACCTGAATATTGTAGGATTCCAGAACCCATAAACACAATGCCAAATAACGTTCCATGCCATGTGTTCTAGCATCCCGGGTTTTGAACTCGGTTACTTCATCTCTTCCTGCCATCATCCAAAATTTGGTTATTGTCAGCGCTCTTTTCCTTTCGCACGTATAAATTAAATACAATAATTTCACACGCACATAATTACATTATGTTTTATGCATTCCTTGACACTTCAGCAACACCTAAAGAGCCAGCGACACGCAAACACAATATTAACACAATAGGTACGAGAAAGTTTTGAAAAAGCCGCGTAGTGGTTTCTGGTAAGCACAAAACGTTCGAAATTACAATACGCCATTGTTCTCGTGGAGTAGACAATTGAAAAACACTACTGTAACAACTGAATAACAAATTACGTTAACGCTTAAAAAGTCTCCAATATTTTGTAACCCATCTTCAGATAAAAGAATAATTTTTAGGGCGTTTGGAAATCACTAATCCCTTAACGAAGTATAATTGTTGGGTTCGATTCCTGGCACGGAAGGGACACTTTTTCATCACTGCTAGGTATTAATTCATGAACCTCTTAGAATACAGATCAGGTGTGCCAGCAATGTAACTGAAATGTCCCTACCCCCTTAACAAGAGGAACTAGATTAAAACTGAAGACATTTCTAAGACCTTGCAAAATACAGAATCTCCTTGGTCTTAAGAAAGAATGGGCAAGAAAATAATTCATCCTGCTGTCAGTGTTGGTCTTCTGGACTGTAATGTTCTGTGGTTACCAACATTTCAGAGACATATGTTTCCATCTTCAAGGCTCAAGATGGGATATTTAAATCCCCTATGACAGCACTCCCAGCTGGAAATTAATGCCAGGGCTCATGATCAATAAGATGAATGGGTTTAAAGTAAATTTTGATGAATAGCTTATTCATGATTTATCAGACAACTTATATTCTTGTACTTGCATTATGATCTGGGTAATGAAGCAATACATCTTATAAATGGTTGCCACCATTTCAGAAAGTAACTTGATACATAAACCTTCAGGGCAGAAATACCCATGATCTAAACTTTCACCACTGTGAAAACCTCAATTCCCATACACACTCTTATAGTTACAATTATCACTCAACATGTGTGTCAATTACTAACTCCCTGGTAGCAGAACCTGCCTGCCACTGGACTTGATCCAGAGCAAACACCATTCATTTACCATTTTCAAAACCCACCTCACTAAGATCAATCTTTATATTATCCTCCCATCTCCTTCTTGGTCTGCCCAGTGGTTGTTTTCCAGGATTCCTCACAAAATTCTGTATGCACCATCACCATTTTCATAGTGTTTCAATCTAAAGATTCTGCTGATGTCCTCATGTTCATTTTTTAATACTCGCAGAAAGTTTATTACAACTAAAGACATTTAAGAAAAGTGAATACTAGAAAAGGGAAATATAAGAATGACAGGTTTTAAACGCTTGCCACATAATAAAACTTCACAACGATGTTAGTTTCTCAGACTATACAACATCAGATAACAGAATAATTAAAGAATAATGATTTGGTAAGGGCATGGGAGAGGTAATCATACCCTAATGTAAGGTATAATCCTGTCATTTGCCTGGAAGGATTGCGGAAAACCACAAAAACATCAGTCTGTATAGCTGGTCTGGATCTCCTGAATATAAAACAGGAGTTCTAACCACTCAACTTACATTCAGCTACCAGACAAATCTGGGATGAAGGTTTTCAAAGCATTCTGAGAATTGGCAGGGAATCAGGTCAAAATCCAAGAAAAGAACTTGGGAAAGGTGCAGAGGTCTTTGCAACACCTTCACGTCCTTTACCATAGGATTAGAAGATGAAGGAAAACAATGCAGATATAAATAACACAAAGTACTATCACTACAGACAAAATGATTATATTTACACTAAGGAGTTGCTTCAGATTGACTCAACGACCCTAGTACTTTCTGTTCAAGCACTGCCCTGTAAATACCATTAATTCTAATTGTACACACCAACAGTCACATGAAAATCCCTTTCAGAACAAATATTTCAGTATTTATATGATCATACAACATGCTATGTTATACCAAGGCAGACTGACTTTAAAACAATCTAGCAATGTGTGATATAACCTGAGACAAGCAAATTAATTACCTCACATCCTACAATGTATGAATAGTCACATGAGGCTGCTATCCTAAGTTGAAATAATATGACTGTGTGTTCCTTCCACATGTCAACTCTGTTCACTGTAGTCTTCTGGGTATCACTCCATGCAAAAAGTGGCAACAATTACCAACACTTTGGAGAAATTACGTGACTCCCTTTCAGGTCAAAGTTATGACCTGGATGGGTAACCATTCCAGGTCACCACCACCACCACAATTATATTTACACCATTCTGGATAATCACAATTTGTGACCTTTAGCTTCATTCCTAGCCAATCACAAACTGTGACAATCTGTTATATCTCTAAAGCAGTTCTACACATTTCGAACACAAGGAAATTAAGTGGCAAGTTCGTCTGATACATCAATATTTTTAAGTAGGATTTGAAGTTTTCATGGCAGTGTCTGAAGATGGCTGTCTTCTGGGTTGTTTCAGCGTGTAGTCTGGTAGAAGTTTACCAACATTTCAGAGGCAGCAAGTGTCTCTGAAATGTCAGTAAAATTCTACCAGACTACACAGCACAACAACTCAGAAGACAGCCATCATCGAACACAGGTCATCTTGGATATCTCAAATATCAAGTCAACACTGCTTCCATGTCTCAAAATAGCTTAACACATTGAAGAAAGGATAATTTAAAATGTTTACCATACTGATATTTTCCTGATTTCAGAACTGAATGAACTTATCTATATTTTACACATCAGTCTCACACTGAAAACTTTTTTGATTATGAAATCAAGACCAGAGATTAAAACATGATAGATTATAAGTCTGCAGACAAACATGTTTAAGCACTTCACTTATTCTTCTCCCATGTACATTCATAAAATATAATATTTTACCTCACTTCAGTGAACTAAGGAATTAAACAAAACTTCTTGAACGCAATAAATAAAACACTGTTAATAATAAAAAAAACCAAAGATATGTCTTTTTCAAATTATCTCAGAGTAAATTTTAAAGAACATGAACATTTTATAAGCACAGCCAGTCTGTGAATCAAGAATCAAACCTGGAATCTCAAATAATAACTGAAGTGCTAACAACTATAATACATTCAGAGTCCTTCGTCTGTTACGCAAAACAGTATTTCTTTATATGTGTAGTCACTGACTGTTTTTCTAAATAATATGAAAAAGTAACTAGTACCCAGACTGAAGATTTTATTAGCAACTAGTGGAATCTGCTGGTAACTGCCCTTTCACTTAAAAACATTTAAAACTGAATGTAACCACAGTATATATTTCATCTACAAACACAGCAACAACAAATTCTTGTATCACAATATCCACCTTACCTTATTAACAGTATATTTCTCTATTCATGACAGCAATATGTGTGTCACCTCAAGCTTTCTACACTGAGATATCAAAGCAATTATAATAGCACAATGACTTTTTGACCAATAATTTCCACATTTTCCAGACCAGACAGCCACTTTTAAACATTCTTTCAATTGTTCAGAATTGAGTAGCTTCCAAGTTTTATCTTTACCTCATCAACCAACAAGGTTTCATTAAAAAGATTTTCCCCCTCTGAAATTTACGACCGGGGTATTACATGTCGGTAGGGCACAAACCATCAGATGTGCAAAAGAATTTTTTTTCTTCATTCTTTCGACTTACCGACTCAGGTTCACGTATTCTGTAGGCTATAACAATGGACTCAGATTCACGTATTCTGTAGGCTGTAACAATGGGTTGCCAGGGTATTTTTAAACCAGATATAACAATGGCTTCACAAAATAAGAATTCCAAGAAACCAATGCAAGCTTTCAAACAATCACTTACACATCATGTTACCATTTTTGCTTAACAACATTTCAAGAGGGAACACTGTGATGCATACAGCATATTTCCTTCAACTTCCTGTTCCCATGTTAATGGACATCTCACTACTGAAATTTCAAATGAAAAATTAGAAACTGAGGGCTAAAACTGTATGACAGGCTAATACAAATGGTTCAGTATCTCAATTTTCAGTCCATGCTGTATGGTTCCTGATTTCAAACCTCATGTGACTCCACGGGGACACAAAGACTAGTAGCTACACAGGTACATCACTTGACCGGATTAAGCAGAGCAGATGAGAGGGACATCAGAGAGCGTGGTGAGAACACATGCACCAATGAGTCCCAGCCACAGTCTGCGATCTGACCTGCCTTGTGGCTGTTAAAATCTAGTCCATATACAAACTCAGAGTGATGCTTCACAGTCTCCAGAGGATCTGACGATGCCTTGAAGTCCCAGATCCTGCAAAGAAATATCTCGTTAAGGAACCAGGACACTAACACAATGCGGTATGTGTGTTTGCCATGCAAGTTCTTTATATAAAGCCAAATGCTAGATGTCAGGAGCAGAAGAGAAGAGAGGTAACAGAAAAGTATTTAATCATAGCAGACCCAGGATACAGAACAAAAGATCATAAAAGTAATCAATATGATAGAAAAGGATTGGTAATAACAAACATAAATACAATAATCAAAACTTTAATATTTTGGAGTTCCCAGGTCAAAATTTTGGACTAGATATTCCTATTCTGACCTAGGTTTCTTATGGTTTTCCACAGTTCCTCGAGCCAAATATCAGGATAGTGAATAAACAGGGCATGACTGCTTCCTTCCATATCCTTTCCAATTCAGTTTTCATCCTGTTATTTGATGCCACATAGCCTTAGTTAATGACAGCATAATTAAATAGACCATAAATAAAAAAATTTGAATAAATATCTAGAAAATTTGAATATGTGTTATAGTGAGTCCAACTGTGCCATCGGTAGCCGTAACCAAAGGGTGGTAAGTTCTATTTGTTGTATCTGGTTGTAATTCCAATATATATATATATTTTGTGTTCTTTGTGCTGCTTGGTGATTGTTTTCCTTCTTGATCTACACCACTTCCACATACATAAAACAAGTTAAATTAATAGATGCGTCATGGCTATTACTTCAGGCTAAAGCATCTTCTGTACACATTATGCTTCTATAATTTAATATTCTGCAAGATGACATACCTTGTTGTGAAGTCATAAGACACAGATGCCAGAACTGAGAGATTGTGCGGAGAAAAACGGACTCTGCGAACTGCATACTCACAGCCCTACAATTCATCCAACACTGTATTAATGTACTAACTATTCAGATTGTTAAAACCAATGGGTGGGATAGAAAAGTTCCTGTAATCATTGCAACACAACTCTTTCGGAAAATTTAGCAGCCAAAGTTGGTGTTCTACTGTCATTAAATTCAATCAGAACACTCTTAAAAGAGCCCAATTAGAGGACACCATTCTATAGGTAACAAATATTATAAACAAATCGGGGGGGGGGGGGGGGGGAAAAAAAAAAGTACTACTTCCCTATGCTACTGACTGCTCATTACTTCATAATAATCAACTGAGAATTACAATAAAGCTAGCCACTTTAATCTGAAAATATTGCTGGTGGCTGCTTACATTCACAGATGAATGAATGATTAAGTATATACATTGCACAAAATAAGTGTTAATACCAACTTACACAAATCAAAAAACTTCTATGCTTGGTCAAGAAATGTTGATTTTTACAGAACCTGAAGGTCCACTACCATATTCACAAAGGCCCTAACCCATTTCTTCAAGATCCACTTCAATATTATCTACATCTATGTGTCCACCAGTTTTCTCTTCACTGCAAGTTACCTGACTTCTTCCCAGTCAGTGCTGCATATCCTACACAATTCATCTTACTTTACTTCGTCACCCGATTAACCTATTAATGTCACATGAACAATACAAATTATAAACTCCTCATTCTGTAATTTGCTGTTAGTACTGTGTACATAAATAACAAAGAAAATGGTTAAACAAGATAACTCAGAAATTCTATATATCATAAAAGTCAGGTTTCTTAGATAGACCAGTTTTTAAAGTACTTTACAGGAATACCAACCTTCTGTTCAAAAACAGGACTAGTCATGTTGCGCAGATCCCAGCCACGAATCAGTCCATCTGAGCCTCCTGTAGCTAGGATATTCTGGTCATACTTGCACCAATCACAGCTCAGCACCTCTGCATCATGGGCTCGGAGCGACATAGACGGATGCTGGGGCATGTGAGTGTTCCAGACCTTCAGAGTTCCATCACCTGGAACAAGCAAGACTTTAATTTATGTGCACTAAGAGCATTAGAGCATTAAAGGTGACAATGTTAAATAAATGACTACCTTCTACACCACAAGACAGAGAGAAAATGTGAGGAAGATAAAAAGAAGAGAGTAAGGAAAGAGT
>NW_019060255.1:50243-71446 GCF_000696155.1 Zootermopsis nevadensis
TACATGGTTCAATCTTATGGGAGGTTTACACAGGAATGGAAAAGACTTTGTTGTAAGATGACTTACCCTGATGTACCCTGAATGTTGGTGGATGATAATGATGAATAAGGAAGAAGAAAAATAAATCTGATCAGTTTACACAGATATTCTTGTACACAGTATCAACTTAACAAGTCAAACACTGTGATGTACCTGCAAGCATTTACTGAATTTGCCTAAACAGAATTCTATATTTTTCTTTAAGTTTCTCTTGAGAGAAACTGTAGAATTAGTAATGTCTAATTTTCTCTTAAGTCACCATTATTAACCATCCTCACACTATCTTCTGGCAATAACACTAACTGCAGTAGCTGATAGTGCAACATCATAAAAGTCTAGAAACAAGCAACAGTATCTGAACGTGCTCTGTGACTATTAATTATTTAATGAAGTTGTTTCAGCTACACACAAAATTAACAGCAGACAGATAGTAAGATGGTCATAAATGGTAAGAAGATAACGATTTAGAAAGAAGTAACTGTGACTTACATTAAGGATATGGTACTACCCCACCATTCAATTGGAAGGACTGAGGAAAACAAAAAAGAAATCACAGGCAGGATTATTGATAAAATGACTAAAATTCAAAACAGACACCAGTTAAATACAAGTCTACAGTTTTACCACTAGATCAATCTGCTTATACTTAGCATGTACCCTTGATCATAATCATAATTACCTGATACAGAGGCAAAGCATGATGGAACATGTGGAGACCACATTGCATTGTATACAAGTTGAGTGTGGCCTAGAAACGTTGCCAAGGAGTTTGGTCGATTTGGATCCCACTGTAACATTATAACATGACCATACAAACATGACAGTACTCTAAACATAGGTTTCACTCAAAATCACTGACATTCTGAACAGAATGCATGATAACTGATTCTGATTCACTGTTAACACTCATTCTGCTTTTGGGTGCTGTCACCATGTAGAAGTGGCCTGTGTTACAGGTGTCACAGATGAATATGCTGCCCAGTTCCACGTGGTGACCACACCCAAAAGAATGATCAACATTAAAAATATATGATATTTTTAACACTATTACTTACACCTAAAAACAAATAACAACACTCATAGTACAGAGTCTTCACACATCTAACACATACTCAGATGGCCAAAAAATAACATGATTTTATGGAATCCAAAATGTCATCAGATTGTTCACGAAACCTGTTATTAGCATGGTTCACAACATTGCGTGAATCATGAACCAGTATATCAACATAAAAATTTCCAGTGATACATACCCATTCTGCCTGAGACTGTACAATACAGATAATAGTCTATGAACCTAACAATTAATGGTACTTATAATCACCAGCTTGGTACTGCAGTCCCAAGATGCAGAGAGCACAAACTGTTCCTGCCTTGTCTGACTCCAGTCAACAGAATAGACTTCCTTCTTGTGTTCTCGGAATGTCTGAGGTGGAAGCTGCCAAAATTAACAGAAGCTTTATTTAGCTTCTGAAGTAACTTTACATGAAATTTGTGTCACTGTAAGTATTTAAATAACTACTTACTATCACAGATTAGTAGTAACTATGTCTAGTGAATCCTACAGAACAGATATAAAAGATAACTATGAGAAAGTTTGAAATTTTGTAAGTAACTTTTGCAACAAATGGTCATTAACACCAGGGCAACTAAATGAGATTTATATCTGCTTAAAAATGACATGATACCATCATGTCTAATACCTGTGGGCAACTCATATTCCAGAGCTGAAGTCCACCATCACCACTGGCACTGACTATGATGTTGGCATCAGTTTCACTCCATGCCACATCAAAGAGCCCATCTGACCACTGTGTACATGCAACTTCCACCAAACCACCATCAGGAACAACCTCTAGTAAAAACAGAGTGCCACCTCCTGCAAAACAAAAGCACTTTGTGAGAAGATCATCATACCTATCCAGTGTTAACAATAACTATATTCTTTACCAAATTTCAGACATATTGTACAGTGCATCATAAATTCCTGAACAGACCAATGGATGAAGACAAATTTTCTATCAAAATATTGCACAATTCGGATATTATTATAAGATTCTATATTTACCAGCAAGTCCAAAGTACTGAGATGTTGCACAAGCAATCCTTTCTGGTTGGAATGGAGAGAAGCGAACGGAGTAACCATGGCGGTTTGGTGTAAGGAATGTTGGCATTGTTTCACGGCAAAGCCTAACAAAAGAACCATTAACATACGCATCTGATTTCAGTCTGATCTTCCCATTTAATCATAACATTCCATGTCTGTGAATAAAATACAACTCCTTGTCTTGTAAAACTGACACTATACTGCTCTTTAAAAAAAGGATTTTTGTACACCAAACTTAAAATCATGGGCCCCTTATATTTGACATCTACACTGTTAAACAATGGCTGAATCTCATGAAGATTACCAAACCATGTCCAGCAAATGCATTTGTCACAAAGAGAACATGACAAATAGCCTAAAAGGCATCAACAATCATTATATACGTTCGCAGCTCCTTACATTCCTAAGCCAATGTGCAACACACTCACCAGTTTTATTACACATTCACACCATTATTAGGGCTTTACTTATTTTGCATTTCTAGATGTGCACAGTAAACATTACAGCGTTAACTTTTGCTATCACATGTTCACTACTGCTTCAAATGCCAAAACTAAAGCGATTCATCAAACGACCTATAATCGATTACGCAACTCTTCGACCACAGCATAACCAACCTCGACATAAATTATCTTCCCTCTCAATAGGAAGTGTGTTAGATAGACACAACTGCTTGTTAGCTGAATTAAAAGAAAAATACTCTACAATTTCAGTTCTTGGTTACTGGGTAAACTGAATGTCAGGAAAAAAAAAAGTAAACCACATTCTCTTTTAAGAATTTTCCTTACGTGATGATGTTAATAGCAACGGCAAGCACCTCTGAAACGTCGGTACACTTCACAAAACGACGCGGTGCTACAACCCAGAAATCACCCATCTTCATAATCACTGGCGTGAGAACCTCAAATCCCACTTTTTATATGTCTTCGTCCCACACACCAAACCCGGCCCATCATAAATCGTTTTGACAATTAAATCGGTACAAAAAACCGCACGAGTCCACTTTCTAAGAGGATTTGAACTGTTGCTACCATACTAATTACCAGCGGTAAAAGCATGGTTTCCCATTAGAATCCTATCAGTCCATGCCGTTACTCAACGTGAGCAGCCTTATCTAAATTACATAGTTTGTTTCCTTGCAAACCGACATGAGTTTGAAATCATGTTGCTTATAAATAGACCCAAATCGGGTGACTCGCCACAAAGACAGCACTGAAAACTGGAGAAGTGCTGGAGAATTTTTGGAGAAGTCCTGGAAAGGTTCTGTTGAAGTCCTTAGGCGGTGGGTTTGATCTTGTGTTGTCAGTTAGGTAAGATTAGTTGAATTTAGATTGGTATAAGTTAATTTGGGTTAGGTTGCGTTATTTTGGGTTAGCTTGGGTTAGGTTAGGTTAGGTTATGTTAGGTTAGGTTTCGTAGGTTAGGTTCGATAGAGTTGGGTTGTTTTATGATGGGTTGGGTTGTGTACTGTAGAATTACTAGCGTGTTATGAGGTGGTTGTGAGGTGCCCTGGATAAGTGCTGGAGAACTCCTGGAGAATTTCCGGATAAGTAATAGGTTAGTGCCGGAAAAGTCCTTTTGACGATTTACGTAAATATTTGAGTCATAGTGAAGGGCTGGAGAATTCCTGGAGAATTTTTGGAGAAATTCTGGATATGTCCTAGGTTATTGCCGGAGAAATTATTTTGAAGATTAACTGTATCAGACCCAGCGAGCACGATCGGTTTGGGCCGCAGCGGTTTTTCTGCCGCATTGATGAAACGCACTGTGAGTGCACGTGCGGTAGTTTTACCGCTGCCGCAAAATGCTTCACTTTCGATGCGGTGCCGTGGCCGCACAGCGGCTGGCGGCTGCAATGGAACGGAAGGAACCCTACGTATGGACAGAAGTCTCTGAAGCTCTACTGCCGAACTCGAGCAAACTTGACAAAAAATAAAAGTATCTGAATAATTTCTTCGGAAACATAGGCAGGTCCTCATATAACTTGTAAAATTGGGCGTTCAACAATCTTACAAGTGGACGGAACCAAATTTTATTTCTACGCCTTGCCCTTGCTCTTAGCAAAAACCGGACGCAGCGACAGTCTCAACAAAATCCATAACTCGAGTTATCGGCCTAGAGCACAGGCCAATTATCTTCATAAAACCCAGCTCCCAACTGGAAAGAAAACGCAGACAATGCGTTTATTTCACCGTTCGTGTGCAAAGGCAACAACAATATGCAGTTGTGGTAGTTTTACCGCTGCGGCAAAAAAACCTCTCGTGCGCGCTAGCCCTAAGTCTTCAGGAAGGTGACTTCTACCGCTGTACATACCCTCAGTGACGAGTTTCCAATTTTCGTTAATCCATAATGCATTTATTCCTGTACCTGAACCCATCATCCACAGATTCTCTCACCAATTGAATTTTCTCACTAAGCTCTTGATCCTGTTACTGACGAAGCCCCGCGGTGCCCGATATAAAGCTGGTTGCAGAGTCAGGGCTATTATCACTTCTGGTGAGAAGCCGGGTTTTCCTTCAGTCAACAGCTTTAGCAAACTTGTTCAGATTTCAGTGGTTAACAATTCATTCAAACAGCCCTACGAAAACATCTTTAGAAACTTCTTGTAGTTCCAAGAAAAACTTCCGTTCTACAGCATTCATGTTTCCGCTACTCCTTCTCGCTTACGTAGTTGCGGTTAAGGTCTTTAAGAAAACAACTCCAAATGGTAAGTAAAAGCCATTTCAAGTGTTCTTGTAGTTGGTGGCTGTATCTTTCTTGTATCTGAATCAAATATTTTCTGCCACTGAAACCTAACAGTTATAGCTTGCAATTAACACTCGTACACCTACCTCCATCTTGTATTTGTTTCTTCAGGCAAGGTCACAGTGTATCTCGGTAAGAGAGATTTCATAGACCACTCAGACCATGCCGACCCCATTGATGGCATTGTGGTAGTCGATAGCGAATACCTCAAGGGTAGGAAGCTATATGGACAAGTGACGACCACGTACCGCTATGGGCGGGAAGAAGACGAGGTGATGGGCGTAAAGTTCAGCAAAGCACTGGTGCTGGCACACGAACAACTTGTACCATCCGAGGAAAAGAAGACAGGTCTAACGCCCATACAGGTGATGTCAAAATTTTTATTTGAGTATTATTTGCAACATATCCCTTTTATATTCATGCAGTCAGAAATAACTTAAGCGCACTTGTAGGGAGTGCGGAATATCTTTGTCGACAGTCTTTTGTTTCAAATATAAATGATGGCCAGGAAGGGATACGCGATTTTTATATTTTAAAAATGCGATATTTTAATTCGATGTTGTCTTTTTTTACGGATTACCAGGAGCGGTTGATGAAGAAGCTGGGCCCAAATGCATACCCCTTCACGTTCAAGTTCCCCCCCAACGCGCCCAGTTCTGTGACGCTGCAGACTGGCGACGATGACACGGCCAAGCCCCTGGGTGTCGAATACAACGTCAAGGCCTACGTCGCTGATAACCCTGAGGAGAAGAGTCACAAGCGCTCTTCCATTTCTCTGGCCATCAAGAAGGTAACAAATCCTCTTTCAACAGCGTGTGATGAAATGTTAAGCGTTAGTGCCCCCAACGAGGGAGGTGCCACAGTCTAATTTCGGCCCTCACATTGGCGATTCTACTCAGATTTATCCTGGTATTTCTTTCCATGAAAAGTACTGGAAAGGTACATTACAATATACCACGACCGCTTGCTTCCACACTCTTTACAGTCTATCAAAAGAATCATCATATCTTTCGTCGGTGTATCATATTTTGTGAACGAACAAATATATTCCTGGCATTGTGAGATAATTTTCATAAAATTGATACAAAAAGGATTTTAAATGTTAGATAAAAAGGTTCCACTTTTGAGTCGTCATTTTTGTCTCTCTTTCTTGTTGATTCGTCTTTACTTTCACTCTCATTCTTGCAGGATCTCTCACTTTCATTTTCTACGTCACTAATTTAACAATATTTACGCTCGCCGCAGTTCTTACATTTTTCATTTCTATGTCTGTGACTTCGTGTCTATTGCCGAACAATTTTATTTACATATTTTTAAAACCCATCGACACTACTTCAAACACATACCCAACGATCAGGCTGACTAGGCTACTCCACAGTGACTACTCTCGCCATTTTGTGAAGTGGTGGATTTCTGTGTAGTACGATTTATTTTAAGACACAATCCCGGCATTCGTCTGGAGAAAAAACAACGAAGATGCGCAGTGAGGCTGGGCGATAACTCAGTGCTTAGGCCCGGATACTTCGTAAATACATATCTACAGTATTACAGTTACGTCAAAAGCAAAGGCAACTTTGTTCCTGATGCTCAATTAAACACCACGACAATGAAGACACATGGCGAAGTCGACGTTCTTAACCTGGAATCCAGATTGAGATGAGTGGTCTCGACCCTGCCGTTTTACTGTCGGGGAAGGAGCGACAGGAGGCTGGATGAACCCCACAGCCAGTACGCACAGAGCGGTGGTGAAGATAAACAAACCTCTGTCCTTGTCGGGAGTCGAATCCCAATATTCCGACTCGTAACCTAATCATGGTAAATGAAAATGCAGAGTACGGTGGCTGGTAAACTCAAATATCCTGGATCAGAATTTCATGGTTTGGCGTAATATTTATAGTCGAATGTCAGAAATAGGGTCCTCAGCCGTCTCCCTTCAAAAGCGCAAAAGCTCTCTCACCCAACTTTGCAATAAATCGTTTTACAGCTACAGCACGCACCTTCGAAGCGCGAGTTCCGGCTCCCCAGCTCCGTTGCCAGCAAGGGATTCACGTTCTCGGACGGCAGACTAAACCTGGAGGTCACTCTCGACAAACACACGTATTACCACGGCGAGAGGTTGGCCGCCAACGTCGTCGTGACCAATAATTCGCGCAAGTCGGTGCGAAACATCAAGGTAAGACAATCTTTAACGCTTCTCACATGTGAGTGAAGCCACTCTGACGCTAGCCTCTTGCTGCAGAACAGACGCAGTGATCTTCAGGCCCACTCTTACGGAAACTATGTTTGCCCAAGGTGTACGTGGTCCAGCACTGCGAAATCACGATGGTGAAGGCTCAATACTCGCGGAACGTTGCCAGTATGGAGTCCCGGGAGGGCTGCCCCATCACACCTGGCACTTCCTTTACCAAGGTGTTCTACTTACTGCCCCTCGCCGCCAGCAACAAGGACAAGCATGGAATAGCTTTGGATGGTTACCTCAAGGTACGTTCTCTTCACTATTGGCATCTCCGAGGACTCTGCCACTGTGGAGCATAGTCCTACCGGAGAGGTTAAGAGCTTCTTGTTACGTGAATTTTTCCAAGAACTACAGCGCAAATTAGAGTTTTAAGTGCACAGGTACTGCTGCCTCCTCCATGATGTGGAATGTGCAAACCCCCACAGGAGTATACACAACTGAACTCGTTGGTTGACTGGCTAACTGATTGTTCTCAGGATGACGACGTGAATCTGGCCTCCTCCACGCTGGTCGCAGAAGGAAAATCCCCTTCTGATTCTCTTGGAATTGTCATCTCATATACCTTGCGCGTGAAGCTGAACTGTGGTACTCTGGGAGGCGAACTCGTCACGGACGTGCCACTTAAGTTGCTCCACCCTGCACCGGGTGAGTAACCGCGTTCCTCAAGTTCGTAAATCTCCAAAGGTTTCAGGACAATAAATTATTCACTAAGTTGGACATTGTCCAGTATGTGGTACAGTTAATATAACACGACGCATCGGAAATCAGAAATTGTGTCTCCCTCCACCTTTAAGTGAATGGCTGTCACTACACTAGACATAAGTGATTACCACACAGATTTAGTGTTAAAAGATTCTTGGTTCGTTCCTGACCACCTGTATGCTGCAGGATTATACTACTATGTACATCCCAATCCCCACTTCTTACTTGCTCGCCTTTCACGGTTATCATTAAACCTCACGTGGACTAATAAGTTAACCTTCAGAAAAGTTATTGGTCATGGGAATAAAATAAGACTGAAAAATATATTAGAGGTTAACGACCGCCATTTCGCGTCCGTTTCAGGTACAGCCGAGCGTGAAAAGGCGAAGGCACTCGAGAAGAGCAGGAGCATCGAACGATCGCACTGCGAGAACCCCCGTTACGTCTCCGACGACGAAGACATCGTTTTCGAGGATTTCGCGCGCTTCAGCGAACCTGAATAGCAATCTAGCAGCATGAGATTTCACGACGGTGGTTTGATTTAAATGAATCCTATCAGAGGATGAAGCTACTTGGCATAGACCTATTAAACTCCACTTCCCTGGTTATTTATTACTGCGACAATAGAAACATTTATTCCGGTCGCATGGAACCTTCCGAAGGCCATGAAATATAACACCATTTTAATTGCTTTTAAATACGTCACCAACTTATTCAGTGTTGTTATACAGATAATAAAACCATTTTTACCAAGTAGAAATTCGCCTATGGAAATTTCCGAAGGCTACAATGATCAATATCGTCAGTAATCTGTGATAGTGGCAAAAATATAAACTAACAACATTCGACATCACAAAGATTATTTGCCAGAATGACAAGTAGAAGAAACTCGTAAATACAGTAAATGTACATAAAGCTTATCGACTAGACAACCATTTAAATAATTAATGCTTGATATAGACTATGAAATTTAGTCAATATTTTGGTCATTCTGACATCTGATTCGCCTTCCCCTGTGCTAGAACTACAGTCTAACACACTTTTCGACTTTAGGAATATGCAAAGAATTAGCTAGAATCCTTATTAGCAAATAGAAGATATTAAAAAATTAACGTAAAAATGGGAAAATACAACAAAAACAACATAAAAATATAAAATTAAATTTGTAGCAACTCCGAAACAGGTAAAAACTCAGAAGAATCCAAACACATAAATACGATTAAAAAAAATTATGGTAATTTTGCAGGATTGGTGCAACTGCTCCAATGTTCTCGTACAACCAACAATTGAATGAATACCAAAATACCAATATAATACTAAATTACATGCATATAAAACGACCTAGCTCACCATGCACTAATAAGACTCAGATAGCCAAAATACCAATATAATACTAAATTATATGCATATAAAACAACCTAACTCACCATGCACTAATAAGACTCAGATAACTCTAACATGCTCCTTACATACAACTTCATAACTGACCACACCCCACATCTTGGGAATTAAATAATTTTCAGCTGAATCAAAAATAGATCTGAGGAGGCCAATGTGTTTTAAATCTATTTCGAAGTCGGGTGGGGGCACAAATCCTGCAATTTACTCAAAATATCTCTTCTTAAGCACGTTAACACTTTAAATAAAAATGAAACGCAAAGCTCTTGCCAGAAGTGACATATCTACTAATTGTACACTGTAGAATGAAACCTACCACCACTTAACTGGAATTCAGTTTTTCCTGCCGTCATTTTTTCTTCAATAGCTCTGAGTTACTTCAAGAAACTAACAATTGATTTGCGATATATATTCCTGTGTTTCCTCTGTTACTCTTTTCATTGAGTTTAATGTAATATATTAAAGATTGTTTACCTTATTGTAATTGTTTGTGTAAATGAAATAAAAACATTCCTTAGCCGTTAGAAAAGATTATTTTAAGAAATCTTCCTTTGATCGCAGATCACTTTCTCTTCTACACATTATTAAATATTAGCCCACTGTAATAATTAATGTTTTTTTATTATCAGATGAGTATCGGGGATTAGTCACAGGGGTTTGCCATCCGAAGCGTGAAGCTGACCTCCTATCACCATCTACTGTTACGGATTAGAATGCTTGGATTTTTAACTCCACTATTCTGTGTTACTTAACAGTAAATAAGGAATATATTTGTCATTATTAGGCTGTATTAATACTTTCGCTATTTGAGACGGTGCTATGTGTGTGAGTACATGGAGGAAAATCTTCAAGTTATGTAACCTGAAAGAACCTAAGATTCGCACTGTGTTACATCATTGCTTTTCGTAAGTAGTTAATATGATATATGCAATATATTTTATAAAATTTTGAAAGTTGATGGTCGGAAAATTTCTGACAAATAGACGTAGGTAGAAGGATACTAATATCAAAATGCAATTTAATAAAATAGTGAGGATGTGAACTGGATTTGTCTGACTTAGGATAAGGATAAGATGTGAACATGGGGAAAAAGGTAGGGGATTTCTTAGCTGAGTAATAATCAGCTTATCAGCAAGAACTCTGCTCCGTAGAATTAGTCATGTGTTAAGCAGTATTATACATGAGGTACGTGGTATTAAACATATATTAAAATTGGCCGTCAATCACAATATAAGATAATTAAAAGATTAAAATATCATTTTACGTTCCATATCGAGTACTCGATTTACATGTGGAACATTTACGACATGTTTCGGCTATATATAGCCATCATCAGGTGTTATGTTATAAACTTTTTAACTGAATTACTGATTTTTACTGATTTTTAATGATTTTTAGTTTTCATTTTTCTTATCATGTTCTCGTCCTTCATATTGTATCTTCATCCGTTGTTGTGTCACAAGTCACTAATATGATTGTATTTCGTAGTGATGCCAATGTTGTGTTTATTGGACTGTGAAGTAAAGGTTTCAATACTATTAATGAAAATTGAATATAGAAAACAAAATAAATAGCTGATTGACGGCCAATTTTAATATATTTTTAATACTATTTAATAAATCACAATATGACGCACCTACAATATCTTATGAGGTACGTGATAAAACGGACGAGAAACATGTTCCCTGTGTGCTCACCACATTAATTCTGCACAAAATATAAAAACTCACAATAAAAGCTTAAATCTGTTCACGGGTTTTGTAAGCGACGATTGTAAGAATAGAACAAACGAACTAAACTTGCAACCTTGAGACTCTTATCTGAACAAGAGACATAATATAATCATAACAACGCGTGCAACATCAAAACCGTAAAATCGAGATGATGAACGGTGATGAAAGCAGCGAAGTGAAAAACGCCTCCGCGGGATCAGAAGTGGCGGAGCAAAAACTCTTTTCTTATGTATCTGAAAAAATGTGATAATATGATGTGAATTTTGCTATTTCTGGTGACGACTTCACAGAGGATGGTACGCGGTTGGTATGTAGGTCTGTGGTCCCAGCGCGGTCGATGCGGTTTTTGTTCTGGCCGTACCGGTATCTCGTGCAAACGCGTGCCCACTGAAGCAAAGAGGGGAAAACTCGATGGGGTATATAAGCCGGGGCAAATCAACCGACAACATCAAAAGTTCACACAGCAACATGAAGAGGGAACAGTTGATGTCTCAGGTAAGGCTTTGAATTCGCTCGTGGATGCAAATCGAACTTACAGATCATTCCCATCTTAAGCGGTTCCAACGGTTGTGAAATTACAGTTATTTCCTTGTTGATATCGTGTTTTTCCATCAAATGTGCCGCCTTTTCCATAATGAGTTTTGTTTAGTAAAATTATTTATTTCATTAGTATAAGCTGAAAATAAACATGACTCCAACTAACGAAACGCTCCACGTAATTTTAATTAATTTGAATTATAACAAATTCTTGTCGGGATACCAACGTTTCGAGAACCATAAATTATTTACAGCAGAGTTATTTGGTGTTCCTAACGTTTTAATTTTAAGACTAGGTCAATGTGTGGATGCAAGGAAAATTTTAAAACTCGAAAAATTAATCATACAAAGAAGACATCGCATGAGTTAATCTATCATAATACAGTGATAAATGCATGTACCAAGTTTTTTAGCATTCAATAACTCAACATTTCGCCCACATTACGTTTCTGTAGAGGAAATGTTCACTTATTGAATAATAATTCAGATTGTAAGCACATAAACCAACCAGTGTTCTGTAGAATTAAAATATGTATTACAGTCAGTCGCTCATCTGGTTGCAAGGCGATCATAACTGATTTCAGATTATAAGAGAATCCCTGTTTCGTATCATGGCAACCGTTAATGAATAAATCACTATACGACGCCAAGTCAGCCAATAAGAAAACACTGGTCAACAAGAATAATAATGTCAGAGAAATAATTTAATTGTCTTAGTACAGTTAATTTGAAGACAAGCCCCTCGTTAAGAACGGACGGGTTTCCTGCTACTGTGTAATGTTCTGATGATACTGGTGATTACGGTGACAGGTGGCGGTACTGCTACTCGTGGTGCTGCCAGCAGTATTGGCCAAAGTCGGGGAACCAGGAACCGGGAAGAGAGTCCCCAAGCAAGTGCACACCAAAGGTGAGTGAGTACACGGGGCGCCTTACCGACACACTCCATCAGCAGGGCCGAGTCCAGACGTTTCTCCAAAAAAGCTCACAGCAAACTCGTTTCTCAAGAGATTTTTCCGTTGCACGCAACATTACGTCGCTTTGGCGATTCCCCTCTTTTTGCACAAAAATATTTATAGATTAATATAAAAAACCTTTATTTTTGCCAAGAAAGTGTGACACGTGTAATTAATTAATTCGTCCATTTAATAATAGATTTCGCATACTATCTCAGCTTCTCTGGACACATGTGACCAAGCGATTTAAATCTAAACTGAACTAAACATTATGGATGCATCGCCATGAAACTGACTTCTGGAACTAGGGAGCGGCTTTGCCTCCACAATGGATTATGCCGATATACCTCGGTCGCCAGAACCTCGTTTGCGAGAACAGTGTACGGTCCGTGAAAGTAGGGATGACTTGGAGAGACACTTCCTCCTTGTTCACTGTAGCTAGTTACGCCTTTAGGAAGGCTCACTGCAGGGAGACAGCCACACCTCGAACTGCGAATGTGTTCCGGTCCTGACAGCGCTTTCATTTCAGACAAAGTGTAGCGAAGCGGCACAATTAATTACACGGAACTGCGTCTGTCCGACCACAGAATAACTGTTACACAACAGTTGGGCTACACCGAATCTCACGGTCGAGTGGTACGCACTTCTGTTCCTTGTTCGGGAGGTCAGTGGTTGTCCTCGGGACACTATGTCCAAATCACACCGCGACCGCCAACTCCCACATTCTTCGCGATTCATTATTTATTAATCGTCTTCCCTTTCCACGTTCTACAATCTGAGCTATCTATAACGTCGTTAAATAAACCATAAACAAATAAACAAAAACACACAACGGTTACACTGAAAGTCGCGATGTGCTAAAATATAATAACGACTGATAAATCGCCCAACCCCTTCCATGCTATAATCGATATCCAGTTTAGAAATATCGGTCTTCATTATCTGGGATCGTTTGGTGTTTGACAACGTGGATTAAAGATCTTCTCCTCCCACGTCTTAACAGCGAAAGTTATTTGTGAATTTTCAACAGCGAAAGATCATACGTTGCCATGGGAACTTATCAATGTGAAAAGGCCTCCTGTATTAAAACTTAACATGGACAGTGTCAAAGTCGACTTATCTGCCCTGGTTATTTGAGAACTAAGCTTATTTTGTCAGGAAATTTCTTGTTCATATGGAATCTGAAGATATAACCATCATGAAAGCCAGCTGACTGAACCGTAACCTTAGCGGGCTCTTCGTACACTGTTTCCGCAAGATCCACTGGAATATTATTCTTTAACTTACGCTAAGTTTCGCGAGTGATCTGCTTTCAAGCTTTATTTCGCTCATGTACGAGCATTTGAATCTTTCAGGATTAAGGAGGTGAAGCTTGCGTCAGTTCTATTGATTTTGAAGTTACACAAATCTCAAAAAAAAAAAGCCATCACTTTTAGTGCTTCCCCAAGTCCTAGACCGTCTCTTTCTGGAAGCCACACAGTGTTGAACTTCTGAAAATATCGATGCTAATTTTAGCATGTAGCTATCTGATAATTAATTGACATCAGTAAATGTTTTCGCACAAACCGTGAACACTGAACGTGATGCTGATGAACTTAGACACAACATTTGAAACAAAAATGAAAAAAAACTTACACTACGAATTTCACTGATGAGCTTAATTGTCCCAATAAAATTAGACGACAAGAGAACGAATTATGGAAGTCCACAGAAGGAATTTTTGCTTTATATAATACTTATAAGACAAAATATTACACGATACATCGAAGCAATGATTGGATGATTGCATATATTAAATGAAAACTGACTGACAAAACTTTCCACTAACAAAGCAGATTAATTATTCTATGAAGCTGATTTAAAAAGGAATCTCTTCCAGAGTCTCAGTATCTGAGTTTTAATAGAAACTCCTTTCAACAGTAAGAAAATTGAAAGCGTTCTAAACTAAAGAGAAATACAGAACAAGGCATGCATAATTAATTTCACACACAAAAAATATAGCTACAGCCTATCCTTTACGTAGGGAGAAAAATTCAACATGGCGGAAGGGAAAGTTCTTGGTTAGCTATGTGATTAATTGGAACGTTTATAGCCTGACGAATCTAATTTAAAACAAGTTTGTAAACGAAGAAAAACCGAGGCACAAATGAAAGCGAATTTGCGTTAAAAATAAATATATATGAGTTTATATTAACAATCATACGGACATATCATATATGAAAAATCTAGAACATTAGAATTAAATTATTTATGGCATCAGTAACATGCAATTGATGTATTTTTGATTCATCTACACTGATTAATAGCGACTATTAACACATCAGAGAATTCAAAACAGACACTTATATACAAGTTTAAAGTTTAAATGCGTCATGTTTGTGTTTTATAATTAAAATATATAATATAATTCAGGTCTATACACAAACTTTATTTACAGATGTTAAAATTTAAAATTTGCGCTATTCATCGCAGTATTGTAACATCGTAGTAACGATGAATAGCGCAAATTTTAAATTTTAACATCTGTAAATAAAGTTTGTGTATAGACCTGAATTATATTATATATTTTACTTATATACAAGCTTAAAACTATATATAATCTATGCATTTCTTCCACACTAGGTGTAATGGTTGAGTCTGCATCAAAGACCTTGAATTAGGAACTGGTACATCATCTACCACACGCGGTCTAACCGTTATACAAATGGGACTCGATCTTCATAACCTCTTTTATTTGATGTGTTTCAGGATCCGTGGTCGATTCCGATTCTGACCACAACGCCGCGGAGACAGGCTTTGGGGCCGCGGGTATAGGAGGACACGGGAAATATTTCCAGTAAGTAACATTGGTGAAGATGTGAGGGAAAGAAAGAGCATGCGATTAGTAACTTGCCAAATCTATGTCAAGACCAAATTCTTATTATGACAAATGGAAATGAATTTAACTTTAACTAAAATTGTCAACAATTTAAAAGTCACTTTCGATTTAAATGTTTATACACAAATTGTTTTTCTCATAAATCTTACAAAACGAGACTTATATTGTAATATATTTTTCCAACACAATCACACCTTTTTGACATTTCATAAATATTTATCCAATGCAAACGAAATCTACCGCGTTTATAAATAATGTCGCTAATTTTCAGATGGGGCAATGTGACGTCATTTGTCAGTTTTAATAATAACGAATTACTTTAACGTGGAGTGACTTAAAATTTCGACCAGTTTTGCTAACAACAGGAACATAAACTTTAAGATACTTGTGATATAATACAGGGAATTATTTCAAAACCATTAGTTACACAGCAGTAATGTAAAGTAATTTTGTTGAAAATGAAATTATATTCAGGCCAAAATCTCCTTCCCATAACTGTTACAATGCACTGATAAATACTCATTTTCCTTTTACGATAAAGTCCTTACATGAAATAACAAAAGAGATTATAAGGGCGACAAGTAATTAACCAACTTCGTGGTACAGTGACCCTTTAAAAGCCAACAGTTTTTAAACTTCTACTGAATCTGAAATTTCATCAACATCATTGCAACATTATATGATCCTATACTGAGTCGGTTTCACTAAATGTTTCTCTGATATACGCGAATGCCAAATGTCTCTTCCCATTAGGTTTCCCAACCAAAAATTCACGTGCGAATGTATTTCCCTTCACAAATACTAGACGTCCCGCTCGTCTCATCACACATTAACTTCAGAAGCATCACATTATCTGAACAGGTATTCTCATGACAATGCAGAACACATCATTCAGTGCTGGGTGTTCTGATGGGTATTGCATGTTAAAGTAACGCTTCAGATGGGTTGTTCAAATAATGTCTAAGTGATTTTAAGTACTGAGGAAGACAGAAAACGCTCGCATTGCTTGGCATATGACTGACACCAGGGACTTCTACATGCTGAAGTCCGGCCCAGATCAGATCGAGTTTGGGCATGTGTGTGAGGACCCTCACGAATGGCAGCAGCGCTACGAGAAGAAGGACCTAGCGAAGCAACGACATCAGGGACAGGTAGCTAGCTGGCAACTTGTTCTGTCTCCCTTCGTGGTGGCTGCTGTAACCGGTACTGGCTCTTTCGCCACTACGGCTACCTTATCTCTCTTTGTCTCTCCACAGTGGCTATTGTATCAGACCGCTGACTCTCTTGCCACGACGGATTTCTTCCTATCTGTCTCTCTCTGCTAAGGCTCTTATAATCGACCCCTGACTCTCTCGCCACAGTGGCAATTGTAATCAGGAGTTGTCTGTCTTATTCTAATAGGCTTCTCACTCTGCTGACAATGTGGCTACTCTAACCGAAGCTTGAATTTTCCTCTGCGGGGCTATTCTAACTGGAACCTGGCTCATTCTTTGTCTTCACAGTGGTTATTGAGTGCTATTCTGACAGGTTTACATGCCTCACTTCTTCTCACCATGACAACTGCCGGTAAAGCTACGTTCGTTGGCTGGATTAGTGTTTTTTTTTTAAGCCATTCAGCTTCTAGGCCTCTAGGCCACGATGTTAGGCTCATTATGAGATTTTACAACAAGATGGTGGCGCCAGAAAAATTAATCGGTCCTTAATATAATTACTATGACGAGAGACGATAAATTTTCCTCGCCAAATACAAGTTATAGAGGTGTATAAGAAAACTGATGAAAATTACCACGTTTTGTAAATTGGCCGGGGAGGGGGACATTGAAGCGACTCTTAGAAATGGCATGGTTGAGTTGTTAGAGAAATACGGATTTTTTTTTAACATTGGTAATTTATGAAAGGTGGGAACAGGGACAAATACGACAATTTCACGCTAATCACAGATATGTGAGCTAGAATTCCAGCCTCACCACCCACCTTATTCGAACAATGTTTACGAAACGGCAAGTAATCAGCATATTTGTATTCATTACTGATGCGTGATAAATTTTCGTCACTATCCAGATATCTGACACAAAGGAAAACCGAAACTAAACTGTTATTACTGAATTAATAAACTCCAGGATCGGGTCAAAACACTATCTAAACTTGAGGAACATGCTGTATACCAAAAATTTTAGTATAATATAAAAAAAACGGGATTCTTTGAATGTTGCATTGCCCATTAGCTCTGTTAAACAGACAATGCCATTACCTTACAGCGTATAAATACGCCTTACGCGACAAGACTACTATCCCGCTCAGCATCTTAAACTTGTAACAGATTTATAAATATATTATAACAGAATCCATGGGAAGAGAACTTTGTTATATGAATTTGAATAAATTATCTCGGGACGTCTGAGTTGTGGGTTTCATTGACTTCCATCCTCTGTCGCAAGACGAAGCTAAAAAGAAATATATCTTCTCCATGGCGTTCAGTCTTACAATAAGAAGAACACTCGGCATATTAGATGCCCGACGAACGCCCTATGTAAGGAATTAGTTGTTTACTTCGCTTTAATATTTTTATAAAATTCCCTAGGATCATTGTTTTAGTTCAAACTTCATTACAAAAATATTAGTCACTATGTGGCTCGATTCCCAGCAAAAACATAGATTTCTCGGCTCTAAGCTTAACCTCTTATCCAAGGGTTTAAAACAACTGGAGATGAATTTGTTATTCACCTAGATCCAATGGCAAGGTGTATCAGAAACATTAGTATGTGATTCATGGACTCACCCACCTTTTCTGCTTTAAAAGCTGGAAAGAAATTATATTCAGCGTTTAGCTATTAGAACTGCACATTAGCAGCATCATTATCGGCTACGGGCCGTTCTTTTGTACCGGCAAAGACTTGTTCCACTTAGATATAATAATCGCCATCTTGATGTAAGCTCTCACGTGTTTCTTAAGAGCCCAAACATCCTGGTTTTCTTTAAAACACTAATACACACTGACTGAAACCGTATTTCCATTTCTTCACAATGCTAGCGCCTCATTCTTCTGCGCACGTGCCACTTCGCTCTTTGTTACGGACCTAACTGTTTTCAAACAGATTTCTGAAAACCCATTCACGATACAATTTTACTGAGGCCACCAAGTGGCTAACCCACTTGTTTTAATGCAGTAACCCATGCGCGAAATACGTCCCCGTGAGGACACACCAGGTGGCTGCTTGTGGTAACATTCTTTCGCTGACTTCTTCTTAATTCCACTTGTGACCTGTTTGCTGAACTGCGTACCTGAATGTTTCGGCTGTAGATTAACAGCATTTCGTCTCCCACCAATTACCAGTCTCTTCAGACTTCTCAGATTCACCCTGCTCGCCAAAGCTATAGCTTATTCACTCATTTTCTGGCTTTTTAAATTCACTACCGCCACTCCTATCAGCGTCATTCCTATTTCGGCAACACCGAACGAAAGTTATCAGTCCGTATGGGAAGCTTACGAACATCGGATATTTGGCAATAACTGTTAGTGACAGATTAGTAATGACCAGAGCTACATAAAAGCGGTGTCCAGAATAATCATCGTTAACTGGCTGTAAGCGTGTTGCTTTATTCGTTGACAGATTCATGGAATGTTTGTTTGATCAGATTCAACGCACGAGTGACTACAGAACGTAAGCATATAAAATGATCGACAAAAAAAAAATCAAATATAACACATTAAAAACGGAAACTCACACAATCTAAATTTTCTCAGGATCGTGTCCAATCAGTACTGAGCCTTTGGTTTTTTTTTTTTACCAGAGACTCTGTTAGTTTACGGTGTTACAATCCAGTAGACGAACATCGAAGTATTAGCATGTTTTCACAAAAAATAAATAAAACAGACACGTGAATACCGAACGGCATAGCTGAATAGTTGTACCCTGCGTCGTATTAGGTAGGTCTAGAGTTCGATTCTTGACCAAGAGACTTGCCATCCTGAAGTTTCTTACTGAGTTGTAATAGCTTACTTACCAGTCAATGTGCCATTTCACGCAACATAAACATGCAAATTAGGAAACGTTATTAAATACACAAAGAAACAACACTTCTAAAATCAAGCTTAAACTTAACCTAAATTTTTGGTATTGGCATTTATTCGGCAGCAGACTTATGGTTAAACCGCGATCAGACCGTCGTTTATGAAGGTAAAGGTTTGGATTATACAGTGAGTTATCTGAATGGCGTAGCGAGCCGTGTAGCGAACTTACGCGTTACGGGTCGGCCGGCCTTGGCGGGAGGAGAGACCGACTGAGTCCGCGCTCGCAAGAAACTCACTGTAGCAGGAGAGACGCATCCTTCCCTCTTGGCCCCTTCACTCTGTTTATTGCTGTCTGTCGCATGTAGGTACCAGCACAACCCTGAGCACGACCACTACGAGTTCGGGTATCGCCGGGGCAACGAACACCACTTTCAGGAGCGCTACGAGAAGGCAGCGCCCCATGCTGGGCACTTCAAGACCAAAGTACGGGTGCTTGTGCATGCTACAGACTGCCGGCTGCTTGGAGAGTCGTTCCTTGGTGACAGTATTCATGCTTTCATTTCCCACACAGTTTCGTGACAGTAAATCAAAATTCAATATTTATCATATCAAAATTATTTTGAACGTTGTCTAATATCTTAGGTCTATTTAATACACATGACATTTAGCAAGTTAGCTGTACCCCTGACATTATGTGATTTTTTATCATTATACTTACAAATATATTTGTCTTTATTTTCGATTTAGAGACAGCTGGTGGTATCTATTTCGAAACTCCTTGAAACCTAAACTATTACGCCAGGTTTATGGTTTGGCGATTAGTGTAACCAGTGCATGGTAGTAAAGATGACTCCCTAAACGTCGTATAAAGGATAAAATATTCCTTTGAGAAAGGACAACGTTCAACAAAATTGCACTGTAGTGCGATCGAACGCTTCGTTACACAACCATTTTACTGATTATTCTTTTTAATAACTTGCCCGTGAACTCTGATCTAATATAGACACCGTTCTTTTTATTATTGACCGTGGAAGCAGAATAATTGAAGGCCCAAGTTCGGAATTTAATTTAACCTCGACGTTTCAAAATATTGGCGGGAAATGCGAACATTTATTTCCTGCAGAATTAATGTTAAGAATAAAAAAATAATAAGTAATATTTAGCATATTTTGTCACTGGAGGCTGGTGCTTAAGAGGGTCAAGCCGACTAAGATTTGTGGTAGCTTTTGCAAAATTTGCTTTCTTTCTTCCCCGTTCTCTTTCTCGCTTAATCTTCTTCTTACTTCTTTCCAGTCGTCTATTAAAGTAAGTCAACTCTGCAAACGCTAATTCCTTTTTAATTTAGGTATCGTTTTGGACCGGCTTTACTGTGTAACGCTTATATCTGCACGACCCAGACTCCAATAAAATGGGATACAACATTTAAAATGAGCATTTACATCAAATTACTGTGTAGCAAATATTGAGGTGACGTGCCAGGCCCTTAAAAACAAAGGGAAATGTAATTCACTGATATTTTACTTAACGATGTCGTTCCAATGATGCAAATTAACATAATATAGAATATTTTGTGCAGATGAACAGGAATGGTGCGTAGGAAAGCATGTAAAAGGAAGCGATCAGTTTAAAAATATCTCGGTGTTTTAATGGGGAAAATGAAGAAAACTGCGTGGAGTCACAGAATGACTACCCTAAAAGTCACTAATATCATAAAATTATTGTGTGCGTAAGCCAAGTGGAAATGCACCGGTCTCGTATTCCGGAAAAACCTGTCGCACTTTGACTGAGGTCTCGAAAATTCTGAGTGAGATTTTTCACAGTTTCTGAAGTCCTTTCAGATGGTTGAAATAAGAAAGTCACAGC
>NW_019060255.1:81524-105174 GCF_000696155.1 Zootermopsis nevadensis
TTCCTTCAAACTGGTGAGTACGCAAGCTGTAGATTTGTATTCAGAGGTACCCGGTTTCGAATCTGTCGGCTTAGGGCTATCCTGACCTCTAACTTCAGGCCACCGTCTCCTTACACATTCACTATCCTATTCTGCACTACGTAACATCTGCAGTTCAGTATAGCCAACTCCATAGAACAAGTCCTTCGTCAGCTAGTCAAAGAAATCCTTCGCCTTTTGTGGTGCCTGAAGGTACGTTACAGTGTTCACAAGAACAACCCTGTTGTCCCCGACATGAGCCAGATTAATTTAGACCCTCTCCTCCCACCCTATTTCTTTGAAATCCATTTTAATATTATCCTTGCATCTACGCCTGAGTCATCGAATTGATCTCTGTCCTTTAGTTGCCTAACCAGAAACCTGTATGCACTTCTCATCTCTCCCAACAGTTGAACACTCGTTAAATAACGCGGGTTCTAATCTCGGACTCATTATCGATTATCCTGAGGGGTTCTTCTCAGTCTCTTCAAGCGAATACTAAGATACAATCTTGAAACAGATAACGGCAGCCTGTTTTCTTATCCACGCCCATTTATAATCATCTTTCGCTATAAATTTCTGCGGTTATAAAAGCTTATTTAAATAACTGTTAAATAAACAGTTTTCACGCAAATGTCTTGTAACCGAAAAGAGCTCGGTTTGAAACTTGCCTTGAGGCGAGTTCTGGTATAGTATGAGCAGGCCTACTCCGAAATAGGCACTAACTGTGGCCTTCCAAATACTTACTTGCACGAAACTTCTGGTCCCATTCCATTCGACGCAAAGTAAATTTTGAATCAAACCAAGGATGACTAACAAAAATGCAGTAGGAGCATTTCCTCTATGTTATATGTCGTAGCCACACCACCTTGGTTCTGTCACCAGAACCCCGTTTGTAAAAGAAGCTACTGTCTCAATAAGTTAGAATAAACATTAAGACAGACATGTCCGTAGTTTTCCTCCGTCACCATAAAATCAGCTTAAACTAGGTCACGACATATTTTTCAACAATATCCCCGATTTATGATTGCTCATTCAATGCTCCATTATCTCAGCAGTTACTAGGCCTACTTCTTTGCTACATTTTGCTCAAACAAGTCAATTAGCAGTCGTTAAAAAGAAAATAAGACAAATGTGGACAGCAAAGAAATTGTTTTAATAAGAACGTGTTATGTAGTAAGAATGAAATGGAGAGTGAATTTAATGTAGTGTAATCATAACCGACGAGAATAATGCAATATATTTTCTGTATGTGTTTCTTGCAATTTTGTATAACCTATTTGCCTTCACTAGCAGAGTTATACTTCCTATGACAAATCTGCCGAAGCTGAGACTCAAAAATCGCTTCCCCTTACATTTAATTAAATGTTAACCTTTACAACATTTGTTTAAAATAGGATTTGCACATCTTGATGACATTTATAGCGTACATCATGTAAACAGTTTTGGTGCGGTGAGCATTTTTTATAAAATGTATATATTAAATCGATTTAATTTTCATGTAAATATGGGTTATTTAAGGTTCTGGCGGCAAAGAGTATGAAGATGGCTGTCAGCTGGGTTGATAAGTCATATAGTCTGGTAGATCGACGATGAAGGCAGCAAACACCTGCCAGACTACACGGTGCAACAACCCAGAAGACAGTCATCTTTGGTAGAGGCATAATTTGGACAGGAACACGTCAGAATTATATTTTTTCGACGATTTTTAGGGTAAATTCCAAATACTAATATTCATCCAAATTCTTTCAGTGTTTTCGAATACGAAACAGGAAGATGGAAAAACACGGCCTCCCAATTGGGCAAGCGTGAGGCGCTTCAAGAGATGCGCATATCCCTCTCAAGAATCTTGACAGGTCGAAATGTATAATTTCTTTCTCCTGTTTCAGATGCTGTTGTGCGCTCTGCTGTTTCTGGCTCTAGCCCACGTTAGGGCCGCCAGGGTGTACGTTCTGGACGACGGCACCGAGGACCAAGGTGAGGTCCTATTTCAAGGACTGGAAAACAGATTACTTGTCCGCCTATTTCCAGATTTCATTTTAAATCAGGAGACTTGCTCTTAAAATCAACCCAAATGCAGTGATAATTTGCAGGCCTTGTCTCAGTCAAGTAGTTAGCATTCCTTCTGCGTATTTCAGGAGTCCCGGGTTAAAATTTCGGCCCGGAGACTAGTAGAGTGGCTTATTGTTTTCGTGGTTTGCTCCATGTAAATGCCATAAAAATACCTTAAATCATGAATGGACCTCTTCTATCCACATATTTTCCTATTCATTACTCAGTAATCATTCCATCTTTCGACAAGAAGTAATTCGCCCTGTGAAAGTTGTACACTTAAATTGTAAAACTCTTTAAACTTATTCGCATGCCTTATATTTAAAGACAAACATCTTAACCACGGGCTAGTCTAAAATTCTCCGCCTTTTTTTGGAACCGGAAGATTATGCGTTTGAATACTGTTGAAATCACAAATTAATAGTAATCTTTGACTGTTCAGAGATGACAGAATACGTTTCGATCGGTAATATTATCAAACACTGAATAAATGCAGATCAGTATCGCTTATGTTTTTGCTCGAGACATTCGTGCGTATCACGGGTATATTTTTTTTTTCTGTTTTCCAAAATATTAGACGTTATTTCATCGACTGTTTTCAACGACCTCATTATAATACAGCATAACACAAAAGTGCATTCACCAGAGGTGAAATATTGAAGATTCGAGGGGGGAGGACCATGACCTGCGTTCCTCACGTTTCAAACTGCTTGCAATAAAATTATAAACGAATAAGTAGGAATTTCTCGTAACTATTCACACAGTAACCCAGCTGCTATTTGCAACTTTTGCACAAGTTACACGGCTGTTTCAAATCCGGTCGCCCGGAATTCCGTGCCAGCACTCAAAAACAATTCTGCCACAGCCTTAAGCCAAACATTTACTTTGTGTCGTTATTAAAATTCAGAGCCGAAAAATAAATCCCAAAATTTCTTTCGCGGATCCAGGATCGTATAGTGTACGTCTATTTGATGACTTCTAAGAAAAGATAATTAATGCACGGCCTTGAAGATGACCAAAAATGGAGGTCACACCATCTCGAAAGAAAACTAGGCACAAACAGCAAGAGCGACAGCTGGCAGATGGAGCACAAACAAATGTTTAAGAGAATGAGGCTCTGCTATTATATAGAGTGGGTCACCTCAGACGCGTCGGAGAGAAATGGGAAAGTAGTGAGACGAGTCGTTTAAGTGTCTTTCTGCACTCTGAGTCAACGAGAAAATAATACTATGTAGGGTCAAGCAATTAAAAAATAAAGAGTGGTTCAAGCGGTGTTTCCGCAGCAACTATTTGTATCAGGTTCCATTTATGAACAATACATCACAACAATTTATGAAATTCACACTTATGACATTTTAAATTATTTTCACTGCATGAATCCATAAATTCTGCCTGACTATTAACTAGTCCTTCCCTCACTACCACAAATTAACAAAATATATGTCATTTTTTTTATTAAAAATTCAAGTTTTCTCTACTTAATTAAGCACCATGCCATGCAGATGAACGGTGCAGTTGGTGTATAGCTCCACACATTCCTAGCCTTAGCATTAGATGGAGACAAATTATAAAAATAAAAAATTTCAGATTTCTTAATTCCATGATCACAATTTAACAGGGTCATTCAGAATGTGGTATTTTACTGTTTTAGCTTTTTTCAGGAAGGAATAATAATTTGTGGTGTAGTCGTTTTATTTAAATATTTATAAAAAAAATAGATTTATGTGAAATAATATTATCTTCTGCATTTAAATACAATTTATTAAACACAGAACAGGCCATCAATCATCATTAAGGATGAGCCAATATTTCATGTACAAAGTGAAACATATAACTACACAACATGATGTACATTTCACATAATATATCAACCTGAGTGGACAGATGTATTCCAATTTGGAGTACATATACATTCCATATGCATTCTTTGTGATTCTGCATACCACTTTGGCATTCAAATTCAGTTGCTGCAGACACGAACTCAATGCTGCAACTATCATACTAAACACCATAATGTATATGGCCACAAATAATTTTTGCTCGTTAAATCATACCACTAAATCTTCCAAGTAAAAGTCCTAGGTGCTAACGAAAAGTGATTAAATTTGAGTTGAGCTTCATATAAAGTAACAGTTAGATTGTGACAATATAAATCAAAATTAAATTTGTCCAACAGTACCAAATTCATAAAAATTAATTGAGTAGTTTTCCAGACACTACACAGAAAGCACAATGAAATGATACAGTGTGAAGTCTACATCATTCCATTTGAAATAGGTATGAAATCAATAGTAAATTCTCAGATGCAGTCAAGACTTCCACACCGGCAATCACCTCCAGGGACAGAGTCCCACATGGCACAGTCAGTGATCCTTTGTCCTCAGAAATTACACTTATCTACAATGAACAGCAGCAAAACAAGTTTGGGTACACAAGTCTTCAAAGTAATGTGACAGGAGACAAACTGAACTCAATGAATAAACTGCAGAACATTCACAACTATACACCAGTACATCAAACCACTAACTTACAGAAACCAACGGAACACATTAACATCACCCCAGAAAGAAGTATCAGCAATTATCAGGCAGCCGTTAGCAACAGCGGTCAACATAATGTAAACTACGTGAACTCTGGTTCTTCACTTGGAAACAGAATTGCAAGCAGTAAAAATATTTATGACACAGTGGTAAATTTTAATCAAGCTGACCAGCATGTAAATAACAGTGACACTTCTAAACGGACACAAGTAAAAAACTTCAGTTTTAATGAGCATATGGATCTAGGAGAAACTGAATATAAAATGAAACGCATAACAACCAGCAATAATAAAAATGAAGAAGCCAGAACTGAGATGGAGAACTTTAAACATGGATTAAAATACCCATCAATAACATATGAAGACAATGTTGCAAGTGAAACAGGAAACACATATAATGTTGCAGGTTACATGAACAAAAGACCAACACAAGACAGTGTGGAGATCATTAACAGTGGAAGAGACGTGTTCTTAAACCACAAAGACCACGCATACATGTCAGTACAAGGTGAAGATCACAATGCAAAAGTCAGACTGCAAACCTCATCATATGAATCGCCAAGAGGTTTATACAGGCCCTTTTCCTCACCTAGCAGACCTCCTATCTCTCAATACAAGCACATACCACCAAGACCATTTTATATCCCTGCAGACACGGATTCCCATGATTTGGATACTTCATATTACGGCTTATCATTCAACAGCCCACACAAGTCACCAAGCACATCATACATATCAAAACCCACAGATTCCATTGGATCAGCAAGTATACCTTACAGTTCAGTAGCCAGTGGTCCATTTTGGCCACCCACTGTAACATATGTTTCACCATCCCGAAAACCACCCAGTATATTTCATGGCCCACCACTTAGGAAACCACCCATTGCAGCACATGAATCACCACCATACAAAATGAGCCCATCATTTAGCCTCCCATCCATTGATTTACATCAGTTACCAAGCACAATGTATTACTCACAGCTAAGCCCTTCATATGGATCAGCACCACAAAAGATACCTAAACTCCCATACAACACACAACCCAGTAACCTTCATGGGTTACTTACTTCATCTTACAGCTCAACACCACATGGCTCAAGGCCACCCAGTATATCAGGACCATCCAGACCACCATATAGCTCACCACCCAAAAAGTCACCCATTCCTGCATATCATTTCCCATCTGGTGATTTATATGAGTCGCCAACTTCACCTCATAGCTCATTACCACATTCCTCAAGACCACCCATATCAGAAACCTTACCATCTCATAAGTCACACAGGCCATCAAATGGTTCACCTCAGAAGTCACATGGCCCTTCACAATCTAGTGAGTTGTATGACTCACCGATTTCATCTCATAACCAAAGCCCACACAAATCAGATAGTTCAACAAGGTTGTCACACAGACCATCACATGGCTCACCACTGCAAATATCACTTAGGCCCTTATCTGAGTCACAATCCAGTGAGTTATATGAGCCACCAATTTCACCACACAGCTCAACACATGACTCAAGGCCACCTAGCATATCAGGAAGCACATCATACAGGCCATCCAAACCATTCCATGGTTCAACACCAAAAATATCCCACAGACCTTCATATGGCTCAGAATCTACCAACTCCTACAAGTCGCCATCTTTATCTAAGGGCTCATCAACACATTATTCAAGGCCACCCATATCATCACATGATTCACCAGCAAATAATTTCCATAGGCCTTTATATGACTCAGAATCTACTGACTCCTATGAGTCCCCATCTTCATCTTACAGCTCATCACCACATGGATCAAGGCCACCAAGCTTATCAGAAAATTCACAATCAAACAGGCCATCACATGGTTCATCATCCAGTGATTCACACTGGTCACATACCTCAATTTCTGACACACCCTCTGGTGATTCAACTAGCACTTCCAATGGCTTACCATCTAATTTAATTTATAAAGCACCATCCAGTACATTTCATGGATCTCTGAGTTCTGATGAGGGGGTTCCTGTGGGTGCCACACACACATTTGTGAAGACGGATCATCATGGCAATGTCAAGTGGGGAGTGCATCACAGCATAGACAACAAGTATGCTGACAGTCATCACTAAGTACTGCAGTCATGTAAGTCATTCCTGGAAAACTGCAGCTCCTTTGCCTTCAACTTACAACTTCATCTGTTCCACTCTTACAACTTCTGATATAATCTCTCATGGTTTCATTTTGACTACATTGGATTACTTTATCTTTGAATCATTGATATTTCTTCACATGGCCTTTGAGGATTAATATTCTTTCACTGTTAACATAGTATTTCTTCACATTGCCTTTGAGGGATTAATATTCTTTCACTGTTAACATATGTTCTGTCAGTCTTCAGCATGTTTTCATTTTGTCTGATTTTGACTACAATGGAATGCTTTATCTCTGACTCATTGGTGTTTCTCTGTCTGTTTCTAGAGTTTGTCAGTCTTCAGTCTGCATGAGGGGTATCAAAAATGTGTACAAAATTTTGTTTGAAAAGAACCCTGAAAGGAAAATACTGCTCAGAAGACCTGGTCATAGATGGGAGAATAAGATTAAAATTAATCTTAGGGAATTTGGGTTTGGAGGTGTAGATTGGATTCATATTGCTCAGATTGTTCAGGAAAGGGACCAGTGGCAAGTTTGTGTTCACATGGTAATGGACCTTTTGATTCCATAAACAGATGGGAATTTCTTAACTAGCAAAGTGTAAAGAACCAATTATTTTTTCAATAAGAAAGAATGATATCATGGTGGGAAGTTCAGTCAAGCATCAAAGCTGCAAACAATGTAAACTTAAACATAAACCTAATATAACCTACATATTTAATCGTGATTCACTTTCATATTTGACTAATACAGTATAAATTTTACATACATGCCCTCTAATGCATTACTTAACATGCTCAAACTTATACTTTTTCAGTGACATGGAAAAAACTTGTAATATCATTAATCAATTAATATAAAATTTCACAAAAATAAAAACTAAATAAATAAACATAGAACTTGATGGGTTTACTCACTGACTAATTTGCAAGTATCAACAATTAATACAATAATTAAAGTCAAAACCTACAAATAAAAGAGTTATGTACTTACATGAGATTCTCTTTCACATTTCCCCAACTAAAAGATTTCAGAGAATTCTTCCAGCTCTTTACTATTTGATATTTGGCACACCCTCAAACAAAATTCCTCAAACTTTCTGCTCATAGATCACACTTTTGGCTACCTACAGCAAAGTATAACTTACAGTAATATTAATATTAACTAAGAGCTGGGGTAGCTCAGTCATTATGGAGACTGGCAACGGACTTGACGACAGGGGTTCGATCCCGCGGGGGCCAAAAAGAAAAAAAATCAGCTTCAGCATCTACACCCACTCTGGGGCCCACCCATCCTCCTATCCAGTGGGTAACGGGATCTTTTCCCGGGGGTAAAACGTGGCCGGAGCGTGACCACTCATCGCCATCTAGTTCCTAGATCAAGAATGACTAGAGCTATATTACTCTCCCTCCAAACGCCTACATGGCGTGTAGTGGGACAACTTTACTTTACTTACTATTAACTAACCTCCAGTATTGGTGACATTTTCTCCACGTCATTTGTTATGATTATACCACACATGGCACAACAGGTAATGATAAGACTGCTTTTAAGTTAGAAGAGACTCTAAACTTGAATGTACACCATTTTAATTTTACGTACGTTCTTGCAGTATAGCCAAGCTTATCTTGGAAAATTTCACAGACAGAGGGAATTGGTGTAACTGCGTGTTAAAATAGGGGTAAAAATAAAGTGTATTTAGCTGACAACAACAGAGTATTAGAAATTATTTTAATTTAAACTTTTATTATGTCAGTGATTATTTGTATTAAAACTTAGATTGATCTGGTCAGATAAATGTAGTCTAAGTTAGGTTAGGTTGCCATTTGCACATTTAACTGGATATCCCATTGTGTGTCTTGTAACACGTTTACTTGTGCCTATGCAAGCACTTCTGTTTAGGTAGGTTAGCTTTATTCTTCTGAATAAACTTCTTCAATTTTTCCACAGAATTATTCAGAACTATTTGAGAGATGAACAGTTTCTAAGAGTTGTACAGAATTGCCTGACCAGAGTACAGATGTAATATTTAATTTACAAAGTGTTGGGCAACCCTGACTCCAGCTAAGAAAATGTTATGTGCTTTAGCACAGAGGTTTTTTTCATTTATTTGTAATGTTTTATAATGATGTTGTTTTTCTTGTGTAGCCAACACTTTAAAACTTTCATAAAGAATCAGAACACTGTAGTTGTTTCCACAGTTCAGGAAGTTTCTCTCCCTCAGCCTTTTCTAGTAGAGAAGTGATAGTAATGTTAGGATAAGCTGAGTTCGAAGATTATAGTCACACTGGCTGTTATGTTTTATAGTTGCCCTGTGGTGTCTCTTTGAGTTTCAAACATAAAATCTCTTCAGTCTGAATGGCAGTATGCTTCACATCATAACCTATGATTCAGAGTTGGAGAATGGAGCAGCAAGCCACCCAGTATAACATTATTTTACTCCCAGATGTATGTATGATTCCCTGCGCTTAACACTTCAGGATATTAATTTTCATTAGCTGTATAAGTATGAGGATACATGGAAAATTTCTCAACGCAGATACTCTGGGTGCTACATGAACTGCATTTGAACACTTGCTTCCATGATATTAAAATGCATAAATAACTGTCAGAAAGGATTTTTTCTTTGTAACTGTGGTGTTAGAATTGTGTATACTATGCTGTAACCAGTTGGTATCTCTATCACTGCAGTTGGGCTGGCAGATGAGGTCAATGAGGCACGAGTAAGGCGTGATGGAGGTGGTGGCGGCCATGGTGTTACTGGACCTGTGCATACTTTTGTGAAGACAGACAAGCATGCACACTTCAAATGGGGTGTGCGCCATCATGTTGGTCACCACTATGCTGGCTAGGGGAGCATAATAGGCTAGATACCAAAGGACGCAGATAATATTCAACAGTGTTTAAAATTTTAGGAACACTTTCTGCTTATTTTAAATTCCAGAGTTGATGAATGTTCAACATAATGTGGAATTTACTAAATTACCAGCATGATTACATCCTTCAGTAATTTATAACAGTGTGAAGTAAAATTTCCCTAATAGAACTTCATGAGAAATTGCATGTTTTCTACTTTCAGACTATAACTCATTTCTTCTGTAATAAAGTGCCTGTCACTTTAAATGTTACTCAATATGGAGGACTTTCTTGCATGATACTTTTTAATTTTATTTATATACATTATTAAATTTGTTATATTGTTGTTATTTTTACACTTGAACTTTCATAATAAATTATAATTCAAAGATGTTTTAACATTGCTAGATATAATTGCTATCCCAAAAAATCTTTTGTCTGTATACCTGCAGCAGCAATGAAGACATCTTGATGGAAACATTAAAATGTGACCACTGACATGGTATGACCAACTGTAATTATACCTCTCCACTACACATTATATTCATATCACATGACTCAGTCAGTCAAGAGGACCTTGTTTAAAAAATTGGGCTATATCATTCAAAGGTGAGAATGTAATAAAAGTAGATGAGTTAAGTATGATAACCTCTTAAAAAATTATGTGTCTAATATTCTGATTCCTCTAATTTGGAGCCTCTCAGACAAATTTTAGTACAGAGAATGAGGAATTAATCTTTGTGTGACTCACTTTCATTGATTACTGTAAATTGTTAGGCTAATTTCTGACTGCATTTAGTTGTAATGTAACGTATTAATCATAGCAAAAAATAAATTAAACTACACAAGCATAACAATGTGAACTGATGTCAAAAAAATTATCTCTTATTCTTACAATGTCTCTATCTCTTTATTTACCATAAATGCAATTTTCCATCACCATCATGAATAGTATTTATAAAGTTTAATTACATCTTTGATAAATTTTATTTCACATTTCATATTACTTCACTGTTGCCATCCATTATTATAATTATTTCAATGGTTTGATAAACTGCCTCTATCACATTACAAAATCTGGTATATTTTTGTTTTTGTACGTGGTTTATTTAATAATGCTGTCAGTAGCTAAGGCTATGTAGCATAAAATAATATTATACATACTGAATAAAGAATTTGAAAGGATATGGGAGGAAGTGGTAATGGCCTAATTTAAGGTGCTGTCCTGGAATTTGCCTAGACAGACTGAGGAAATCTACAAAAGCCTCAGTCAGGATAGTCAGTCTTTGAGCTGAGGCTTGAACCTGGGATCTTCCAAATACAAGGCAAATGTGACATATTAGATAAATATCCACACACTTGCTCTAAGGCCAAGAAGAGAGAGAGACAATATTAGACAGAAATTAAGACAGATATATTAGTAAAGAGTGATATTAATTATGATATATCATTGTCATACAATTATACATTTTATTTTGAATTTCCACTGTCATAGTTTATTAACAGTGATAAGAAGAAATAGATGTGACAAAAAATTTCTCATACTCCACTCAAACATACAACATAATTGATAAATGTTTCAGTCAATCAAGAAAGAAATGGTAACAGTATGACTGCTACCCATCTTCCAAGGACTGTAGGAATAAATTTCTAATCCAGAATAGTGGTTAAAACCCATGTGCTCTTCTACTTATCCCAGCTTTTATTCGGTTGTAGCTTAAAATTTCTAGTTTCCTTCTTCGTATGGATATAACAGAGGAAGGAGAGGACGATGTTATCATTACTTTTTAAAAATTAAGTACTAGTACACACATGGGTTGTTTAGGGTGATTACTGCAGTACTTTAAAAGATTCTGACAAAAGCTAACCAAAAAAGTTTCTCTTTATTTAAATTTCAGTTATTTCATGAATATTAGTAACATACAATTTTTTCATACTTCGTGTTTATGTTTCATGAAAAAAGGTTTTGTACTCTTGCATGCAGCCAGCAGAAAAGCCTAGATATTTCATTTTATTTTATATCTAAAACTGCTTAGATTAAATTTAATTGACATTTTGTCAGTAAAGTTTAAAACTGATTACTAGGTATTATCAAGGGTTACTTATTTCTAAATCAAAATTGAAGTTTAGGATTAGCATAACTGAAGCAATGTTTCCAGTAGCACAGCACAACAGTTCCTCTTTCAGTCTGCATTACTGCCCATAGCTCATGAGGCCCTTCTCACACTTCACTCTTGATACGCCTGATACACCACAGAGGCACCTGGCTGTTGTGCCAAGTACTCAATCGCTCCTGCCTTTACAGCCTTTGGTCTTGGCACTTCAGGTTGTGGTGTATATTGAACGTGTGGCTGCACTCCCTGGTACTGCACTGGTTGAGGCGCAGCTGCTGCTGCTGGTACGGGTTGTGGCTGTGGAACTGCAGTAAACTGCTGCCTCGCCAGTGTTCGCAGTTGTGCCAACTGTTCTGGTGTCGGTTGTGAAGCCACACTATTGTATACTTGGGCAAATGGTTGACGAGAAGGAACTGGTTGCTGCATAGAAAGAAACTAATTTTATCAGATGTACCTTCCGAATATACCAAACAGATCTGCCATGATTGATTCTGATGCTATTAATTTGGTGCCAGCTTGAAACTAAAATGTTTCCGCAATTTTTCAGGAAAATACTTACTGTGTCTTAGTAAAAGGAAGTGGACTTACAGCAATATATTGATGTGGCTGCTGCACCTGCTCTTGTGCTGGAGTCGGGGTCGGGATCTTCACTACGATGTTTGTCGGCTCACGGGTCACCTGAGCTTTGAAGCCCTGCAATAATTTACAAAACATAAAGCATGTGTGATTCACATAGATTCCCAATTTAACTTACTGGACCAATGACTGAGATTAGCTCTTTCAATCTGACTCATCAGATTAGATTTTCCAGTGTCTGAAGATGGAAACAATCAGTTTCTGCAACATTTTATTTTAAGACAAACTAAAATGTTGGATAAGGTCCAAGAAATTTAAACTTATTATGTACGCTTTAATCAAAACACATTCAGATAGAAACTTTGAAGTTATCAGTAAGTATACAGGAACAGAATAGTAGTTGCATTTAACCGTTGAGAGATTTGCTACACTGATTTTCTCAAACAAGAAATAAAATCCAGATCAGAAGAACTCCCAAGTGAGATAATTCACATGTAGCATGAAAAGTGTTAAATTTAAAGAGGGCCGTAAGGAACACAGTGAATCATACAAACCTCTTCGGGATTTGCTGTATACTTGACAGTGCGAATAAACCCATCAGAGTCAACAACACTGTAGCTGCCAGAAATCTTTCCTCCCTCTCGCTGCTCTTTCCTGTTCTGGTAGTTTGTAAACTCATCGTCCTTCACATCAAATGCAAATTGGTAGTGAGGATTAGGCTGCAACAAACATACAAAGTCATCATAATAGTGATCCCTTGATGTTTCTACTAGGCACAGCCTTGTCTACGTTCTCTTTGCTCGTTTTGCGACTGTTTACCTCTTGGCCGCCTCTATTCTACCTTCCCTCACTGAATTGTCAAAATTAGACGTCACGCCAGTAATTCCTCTTCATATTTTGCCCTATCAAAGAAATTCGATTGTCATCCGTATATGACACAGGTCATGACGCCACCCGAATTTAATTCAGAGCGTTCTGTTCACACTGACATCTCTTGACGGCATAGAGAGTCTCGAGCTGTTATGGTGGTTCAGGTTGTCGTTGTTTATTTGTGGTTAAGAAAAATCTCGTTGTAGGCCCGTCTCTTCTAAGTTTTAAAATTAACAGATTGCACGTTAAGCTTAATTTTGTGTTCTTATATCTTAAAACAAGCGATAACATTTGAAAGTATAAATATGTATGTCTATTATTCTGAATCTGAAGTCTTGTAACGTATGGGATCTGGCGGGAATAAATAATGCGTAATGTTAACCACGTCTGGGGTAATGGCACTTTATGGATGCGCCATTGCCCCAGTACTGAGCATTGTGAGGATAAACATGCTGTCTACCTCTTCAGGGATAAAGATGGAGACAGTGTGATCTATTCAGATCGGAATTAAGTTGAAAAATGACTCGTTGGAATGAAAGGTATTTGGCCCAAGGCGTACGTCTACACAGGTTAGCTTAGATGTGTTATATACATGCTCCTAGTGGGATTCGATCGCTACGTATCACTATTCGTATTTATTTGCCTGCATTCCACCGGGCACTGCATAATATTTCCGTATAAAGTCTCTACTTTTGTTTCTTATTAGCTACATTTCCGTTCATTATATCGCCAATGGCGTAGCATTCATTATACGCGGGTGATCAAACCAGTAATGGGCGTAAAACGAAAGGAGGGGGGGGTTGTGTTTCCCTTTCTCCTCTCCCCACTTGATCTGAATAGAGAAAGTAATTTCACTCTCAACTACTTTCTACGCTTCCTACTTCTTGCATGTGACAGGTACTCTTATTTCGCTGCAAATATGTAACAGTTGTGGGACGGACAGACAAGTGGCCATGGCGTCTAACAGGGGTGAGCAAACACGTCGCAACTCTCGTCAAGTAAACCAAGGAAGAATATGCATCGTGTAGCATCGCACATTCATTTGTAAGAGTTTAATGGTGTCGTATGATTCGTAGTTACTTACATCGAAATGTGTTAAACTGGATGTTAGAGAAAGTTTTTATGTGTATTGGAATTAGATTCAACTGGTCACAGCATTTCATTATCGTCATACCATTCGACGACAAACAATGCAGCTGAAAGTTCCGTTTAATAAATAAACGGTATCAGTAGTGCAAAAACCCTGGAAATGGCAGCGCTGGGATCATTAACCCGGAAAATGAGGTTTCAAACCAATGCTGTTGAGTCCCCATACATGATATTTAAGAAAGTTGCCCTGGAAAGAGGTGGAAATAGCAAATGATACGTTTGAACGAACAGAACACAGACTAGCCAATCAGCTGCCACCCCGAGGGGTCTGCTAATTCGCAATCTGACAGGTTTTGCCTATGTTCAATCAAATAACATCGGCAGATCAGTATTCCTATACAGCGCTAAAATTTGAGGTGTGATGATACTTAGGGCAAATTAAGCTGTTAATATTTGCACTGATACAAACTCATACAAAGCCAGAGAGGAAGAAACCAAATGTTTTTAGACTGGAGAGCTGTAAACCTGCCTTACAGAAGATTCAAATGCGATTCCTATTTGCGGGGTATTTATGTAAGGCTTAGAGAAAATAATTCATATCAAAATATAAAAGATATTAATGGCATTTCCTCCACACTTTATGCGACGATTAAACATTTACGTACTTCCAATCCCTTGTGTATTCTTCATTCATGGGTACCTTCCCATGTTAATGAACGTTACATAACCACTGCAGTTGAAATATCGTCGTTAAATAACCACAACGGACTTTCACGCGAATAAAATAAAATTTCATAGATAATGAGTACCAGGAAGCAACCGACAGCATAGCGCAACATTTTCAAAGCCTTTTCTTCTTACGCAAGCTCGAGATCCAACCCTTCTGACACGACCGCGTGGTAACCTACACGATGACGGAAAACGCACGCTACATTCACTACATCATGACTTGACTCCAGCGTCCTCCTTGAAAACGTTGATAGCTACTCAGGTGGACGAGAAATGTTGCTGCTTTCATAGAAATCGTGAACGTTCTCAAAAGGCGTGTAATGAAGAACCTTGTGGCTAATCACGCTGCAGATACCTCACTACACAGACTCAAAATATAATTCCTTGTGTCTGGTTAAATATAGACTTACAGGCCTGCGTTACGACGAAAAATATTTGGAATAAAACTTCACTAAACAGACTCAAATTATAATTCCTTGTGTCTGGTTAAATATAGACTTACGACGAAAAATATTTGGAATAAAACTTACAGGCGACGGTCTTCTGGGCTTGTGCGACGTGTAGCGTACTACCCGGGCGCAAAAAGTCAGAACACAACCATTTCCATTCACACCGCCTTGAATACTTAAAAATCCAGAAAAAAAAATTAAATCATAACATGATCTACAAACCGCTTTTGAGAAATGTTATCATTTAGTTCGACAAACCCCTCTCCAATCCTAACTGCACACGCTTTCTAAATACGCTCACTTATTTCATCCTGTGCTATTTCGGTCTTCTAGGCTGAGGAAATGACGGGGGAAAAACGGCGGAAGTTAATAATGAACTAGAATGATCCGCAGTTACTTGTTGGGACATTCTGAATATGTAAACGCTACTCACGTCATAGTCCTCAGCTTCCTGGATGACCTGTTCCCCCGGCTGTTGAGTGGGGACGGGACGTGCCTTGAGTCGAGGCACCGAGTAGACCTGAGGCTGAGACTGAGGCTGAGGCTGAGGCTGCACTTGCTGTTGGTAGATTAGGGATTGAGTCTGGGGCTGCTGTTGGTACAGCGCGGCACCGACCTGAGGCTGCGCTTGCTGAAGCAACACCCTGTATTGTTGGGGTGACACCGTCTGCTGGCCATGCTGTGGGCTCGGCTGCACATAGGTCACGGGATACGACGCAACGACCACCACAGTCACAAGCACTCCTGCCAAAACCTGTTGCACCCACAGACCACAGTGCGGCATCTAAAGCAATGTGCATCATCTTATCTGACCCCGTCACAGACACGTGCAAAGTAATAAACACTGACGACCTCCACTGTCTCCTGTCCTGTCATTACATCGTACCCATAATGTGAGTAGCGGGTTAATAAACAAAGTGTATTAAATAAAAGCAATATTGGGAGATCGTCCATCCGTTCACATGTTACATCTCCGAAAATACCTGCCGGATTTAGATAAAATTTTGGTATTTTGAAACTGCACTGAAATTTCTTAGGGGATCTTGAAGTCTCGTTGTTATCAGTGCAATGTAATTGCCACTTCACATGAGCGTAAATCAAATATAACGGCTCGTCGTACAAGAAATTTTTGAGTCACATGTCACAAAACGCATACAATGCTCAAGTTGAACGTGTTTCGAAATCGTAAATATGTAACGAAATACAAGGGGAAATATTTTTACTCTTAATTGCATCAACTGCTATATTGGCTATTTGGAGTAAATGAAAATCAAGGCCGATTATGTCTGACAAATTACAAAAAAGCGTATTTAATAAACACGTGCAGGACTTCTCCAATTTTGAGTCTAATTTCTTGATTTAAAGTCGCTTCAACAACTACAGATTCTGGGCAGTCTGACAGACATAAGAATGTTAATGAACGGTAGTGATGCGAGAGGAAGCTTTTGACCTATTTTAATAAACATTACTGGTATTATACCGGATGAAATAAAAAAACGACCGAAACGTCGAGATTCTATTGTCGGCACTCGTACGAAGGTCTCCGTTTCGAATCTCACATGAATTATTGGTTAGCCAGACCAACAGTGGGAATGCGGTTTTCCTTAGGCACTCAATCTCTACCTCTGTTCTTCCCAGCTCCTGAGTCATTAATCTAAAAATTGATTTATTAATTGATTGCTCGAGTGACGGTTTAATTTCGATAAAATTTTTACTGTTTCTGAGACTGTGCAATTCCATGAAAAAATTAAAACTAACCTAAACACAAGAATGTTATTTATTCCTAAATACAATTCTTGTACTATCATGACTGGGTTTTTTTAATTCAATATAACAGCTGAACACGCCACTGAGCTGTTAGATACAAATGAAGGATGAAAAAAAAATTAAACCAACATCTTAATAATCTGTATGAAAGTTGAAGTATTATGTGTCAGCAATTTTTCGGTTTCCTTTTGGAAGGGAGTGGCCGCAGTGGTAAGATTTGCAGCGAAAACAGCCCTCGACAACTAAACTTTCTCGTGTTGCAAGCAACAGGTTTGCATGGCGTTAGGCTATGTGAGATCTTAGATATCACTCGATCACGAAGTGAAAATGGGTTTACGTCTGGCGACAGATTTGTTGAGTAACGCAGAATTTGGTCTGGGGTAGAAGAAAGGCAAGCCGAATTTATTTATCTTTGTATTTATTATGTCTTATTTAATGCTGTTGACAATATCTCATATTTTACAACGTTCGAATAAAAGTATGAATCGTCAATAATCTGTTAACTCATATTCAAAAAATGCTTCAACGTGTTATTTACGTGACTTCTAATGAACCTGTATAAGGAAGTATAAGCAAATTTCGGTTAGGGACAATCCCCAGATCCTTGTGCAATCATTCTCCTACCTCTGCAATTATAATTCGCATTTAATGTTCCATGGCCGTGTTTCATAAATTGGATTCATTCTCTCACAAACAGCAAAAGGTTACAAAGAGAGAGGGCATGATTGTTTGGCTCACGTTTTATCAAATGCTAGTAACTAATACCACTGGTCGACCTTCGCCTTCAAGTGGAGTCGATCTCAAGACACAGAAGTGCGTGGGAAAACTTTCTACAGGAAAAGAAAAATGCACTTTATATGAACTGTAAGTTGTTCAGTTGGGATCGATCTTAAATTTCTTTAACAAAGTTGAGGAAGTGAAGCTTCAATTTGTGGAACACGTTTTCCAAATATTCCATTAATGACCCCCCCTCCCCCACACTGCGTATATTTTGTGCACGAAATCAGTATTTCTCACCTGGCGTACTGTGACATTTTAAATTTAAGGTCTTTCTGCACATTTAACAAAGTTGACGAAGTTATGTTATTCAAATTTGTTTTATCACGTCCTGTCTCTTTGTTAAAGTCGATTCACTTGCCATACACCTAATGTTCCTTTTCTGTAGCTACGAGTTTCAGACATTTTAACCGCGTTACACTTCGTACATATTTATATTTGACATGTAGTGCAATCCTTTTTCTATCAGCCAATTTTAATCTTGATTTCTTTCTCGGTAACTGTATGATTACTTGCCTTCCTAGAAAGGGTTAACATGAAGATTTGTTTTTTTAATTCCAATACAAGTTATTACTGATTTGTTTTTTTTTAATTCCAATACAAGTTATTACATACAATTAATATGCATGAAAATCACAAGAAAATTTAAGAAATATATCAAATAAAATGGATAAGAACATGCGTAAGAGACATAACTGCACAATAATACATGATTTGCAAAGCCGTCAATACTGAAATCTGTTTCAGTTTATCGACACGTATACGTTTTGAGAAATTCTGCATTTCGTTCAAAGAAAGCGAACACTCACTGTACGAACACAAATCCTACCTGAAATCCCATGGCTCTTTCCTTCCACCTGGCTCAGCGATTGGAAACTGAGGGTCCATATTGCAGTCGCCTTCTTATACGGAAGATTACATGACGTCACACGTGGAAGTAATTGAGAAGGAAATTTTGGTCCTGAAAGGGAGTGAGAACTTCCAGACGGGAGGGGCAATGCTCTAGAAACGTAAAAGTGGGGTGGAACCGGTCCATCGCCATTTAAGCCGAGGCACACAACAATGCTCGATCTGTTGATGCAATATCGGCCCAGCCTTCGGTTGTCTTATTTGTGAACGAATAGGATTTATTTGTTGATTGGTTCACATATCATTTAGCTGATCATTAGCCACTGCAGACAAAACTCGACGCTATGAGCGTAGTTTAATAAAAAGCACAAGTAAGTCCACCTTAAACAACCTAAGCACAAATTTCAAACTAATCTGAAACCTAAATTACTCCTGTCTTTGGTATTATTGACAAAATAAATATAATTATGAGTTTTAAATGCTAGGGCTATTCCTATGAGGCCTGTATTATTGAAAAAATTAAATATTTAATATTTTTTTAATTTATAGCTGTTAACAACATGGCTGGAATATCTAGATAAGTCAGAGTACATGTCGTAAGCAGATAAAATTGTATTTCTCAGCGCCTTGTTTACAGAAACAACGTTGATATTAATGAAAACCCAACCAGTCATATTAATTTACCTTATTACTCAAATAATACAAATTTTCAAAATCCCAAAAGTTTTGAACAGTTATTTCGAGAAAATGCTGAGATGCCACCTTCAAATAGGCTATGATCATTTCCTCCCACATCCTGTCCGATTCTGTCAGTCCCCTATTCGATACTATTAACTTAAGCAACAAAAGAGATCGTTAAATAAATTAAGAGAATGAAGCAATTACATACAAAGAATTCTTCATCAAGTATGAAAAGTACGAAGAATTGAAGGAGGGTGAGATGGAAGATGAGTAAATTTTAGTTGGACAACCTGTAGAGAACCACTCGAAAGACCTAGAAGAAGATGAGAGAATAATATTAAAATGTATGTTAAAGAAACATGGCGTGAGGGTGTACACTGGCTTCATCTGGCCTAGGATAGAATCTAGTGGAGAGCCGTTATTAATACGGCACAGAAGTGTCGGATTTCATCAAAGAAAGAATTTCTTTATTAATCCCTGTCCCATGAGGTCAATCGGCTTGGTAGAAACAGAGTGATGAGGTCAAACTTCGGGCAGACGGCAAGCTAGAAAGTTGCTGAAATGTGAATGAGTTCGTGGGAGGGACGAAAAATACTGATTGGAGATTCTCTCAATTGGAGAGGCCAGTTCCCAACACCGTATCAGGCTCTGGTGCTCCGTACGATGATCGAACAATAGGGAAGTTTCAACAGACGATGCGGCTCATCCCTGAAAGCCGACGTTGTACAAATGGGGAAAGGTTCCTCGTCCTTGTACCAACGAGGATGGGCGACGAGGTAATGGGGGCATGGCAGAGATGTACCCAAATGACCGCGAGCCGAAGAACCCCGAGAGAGAAATCTAGTCCTTCAAAAACTGTTAAATAGGTATCCATTATTCGTTCTCATAGAACATAATGTAAATATACGTAAAAAATAAAAATAACATTGAAGATTTCCGTCTTCTGGGTTGTTGCGCTGTGTAGTCTGGTTGATGTTAGCCAACGTTTCAGAGGTCATATTCATCGCCCTGATGACGGAGGCAGTATGACCTCTGAAACGTTGGTTAACATCGACCAGACTACACAGCGCAACAACCCAGAAGACGGAAATCTTCATACTCACCGCTGTGAGAACCTCAAGTCTTACAAAAATAACATTAATTATAATTAAAATCAGATGTATCCTGAAATCTGACCTTAGAACGACTTGAATCCCTGTTTGGTACACCCCTACTGATCATATTTATGCCAAGTCCTGACAATTCTCTCCATCATGTCTGCTCTTCAGTGCTACAAGCCCTCATGTCTGCCAGAGAGAGCGACCCTGGTCATGTGGGCTCCACAACGGGACAGATATAAAACGAAATTTCGGTTCCAGTCGTCTTCAGTCTGCACGGCCGTCTCACAGAAGCACATTACAGGTGAGCGCTGTCTCTATTTGCATCACGAATTAACCCTTTCCGCGCTGATGAAGTCTGGAGGTTTCTGACGAAAACATTACTTATGTAAACTAACATTTTAAAAAATATGTACAACAACATTAACACTATTTCTACGAAAAACAAAAGTCCCTACATTTATCGTAGTAAAAATCCGCTGTGACTGATTATTTATTTTTGGAGTTCGTAAGAAGGGATAAAATCTGACTTGGGTCCTTCTTACCAAGAACCGAAGATATGACTTCTGAAATCAGCATCATTAAATAACCCCATGCATTGTATTCACAGCAATATATTGCCTGTAATTTTATTTAACCGAACTGGTTTACAGTGTTCAGACTGATCGAAATTCTTGGTTTCTTCCACAGATAATGGTGTCCCACGCAGTATTTGTGCTTCCCGTCTGCGCTCTATTGCAAACAGCGAGTCCTACTCATTGCAACCGTGATCTTCAGGTGCAAGAATCACGAAATTTCATATCAGATGCCAGAGTAAAGAGTATTAAAGATATTTTGCTGTTACGCGACAATTATTCGGCTAACGCGCCTCAAAATTCACTAAGCAACGTGTTACATCACGGGTACAGACCCCACCAAGAAGACATAAATCGGCCGTTCATGCATCAACAACCTCGAAGTGAGTCATCAAGGTACAGACCCCGCCAGCAAACACAGAGTTATGAGATATACGAGAAGCCAGATCTACCGGACAGTAACCCGCAACAGAACATATTCCTGCAGCCGAGTTATGCGTGGATTCCAGACTCAACTTCATCCAAAATAAACATGAATCTTCAGGAAATTAGGCCTAGTATATCAGAATCTAATTTATCGTATTATCCTTATATAATCATGAGATCCCAAGAAGATGGGAAAAAACAGAAAATAAAATCGTCGGTGCCAGGTGTAAAACTGGCACACCAAGGCGCTCCGACACATTTACAAGGAAACGCGGGTGTTTCGCCGAGCTCCCACGTGTCTCGCGGCCAGTATCTTCAGGCACTGACATTGCTGCCCGGACAAATTCTGGAGCATCCACAGATACCACATTCAAGTGTTATTTCAGCATAACAGAAGCCTGGAGACTCCTTCTCTCTTACAGTTAAGTTTTTCAATCATTTATAGACTGCAAGGGGTGGAATTCAGATGATTGTAAATTGCACAGAATGTGTAAATGGTTGTGGCCTATTTTAAGGCACTTTTTTTTATTTGTAGTGTTCTGTCTGACGACAGGTCCATATGAACAGGATCCTTCCATCCTTTTCTCGGACTGGGACCTGTTCATATACGTTCTTGGCAGATGATCCAGAAGTGGTTTGCCATTGCCTTCTTCTGTGTGTGAATGGAGTAATTGTTGGGATGCCACGGAGAAACCGGGGAAGAAGCCCCCGGAGGAAAACTCCGTGTTGCCTAGACCACGGCCTTGCCCAACACAAGTTATAAATTCGGGCACCGTCGGGAATCGAAGCCGAGACCCCAGGATTACAAGGCACTAGCGTTTGTTTAAGGGTGAGGATAAACATAACAAATCTGTGATGACACTCTGAAAGTCCAACCGAGTACTTCATGAACACAAAGAAGTTCTGTACACCCAATCGCAAAATTCGAACTTGGTGGGTTTTGAAAAAAATTAAAACAAGTTTATCTGATCTTCTGTTACAGTGTTAATTTGTTAACGGCTTTATTTTATCCCGAAGGTCAAAATCTTTGTGCGTGGCACCGAAATCGTAAAAAGGTTTTACATTTTTGCAGTTCGTGACTTCTTAGTTTAAGATTCTGATTTATATATGATAATTGGACATAATTTTATTAGTTTGAATGTACATTATAAACTACACTGAAGTGAAATATTACCATTCCACGCATCAAGATACGTTATAAAACTGGCAATTAAATACACAAGCCATATTTGAATTAAACTTGGGATAGACGTTTTGTGAGCCTGACTACTACTCAGGGCCCACTTACGACGTCCCCGGAAGGAGAGGACACGCGGCGTTGTCGGCAAGAACCGCTTTGTCGAGGTACAGCAGTCCTGCGGTACGCAGTCGCTCGTTCACTGGGTCCAGAACAGCCGGAGCCAAGTTCCTGTCACGGCTGAAGACTCCTGTCCATTCATATCCCAGAAAGCGCTGGCACGTGGTTAGGGCCAGAGTGTTGTTACTGGGACCAAAATCAGTTACCATCACTGCAGCATCGATGTCTGGGGATGAAAACATTGCTAAATCGGTCAGTTACACAGGGAATTCAGGAAATACTTTATAAATCATGTTTTATTTCGAATTCTTCCAGTGACAAATGATCTGGTGTAGTCCCAAACAATTCCCCCAATGCCACAAAATAATCCAAGACTCCTTCCACATCCTCTTGAATTCTCCGTTCATAGTTGTTCCAGCATTTATAAGTTCACTTGATATAATCTCTAAAAGGTATTCAGCATTGTTAAATAAGGAATAAAGGAAAAGAAAGGAAAAGATAACAAGATAATAAATTAATTTTTTGTTTGTTTGTGTCGTATTAAATTACGCTGTTAAATTATATGGCGTAAAATGACAAGGCAATTAATAAATAATAAATTGAAAATAATCTGGAATAAAGTGGTAGAATCTGGGATCATTTTCTGAGGGTTTTTTCCCCTGGAAGTAATGAAGAATTACAGTCAGGACAGCCGACCTCGAGCCGAGATCTGAACCCGGGATCTCACAAACAAAAATCTAAATTGAAGATTTCTGTCTTCT
>NW_019060257.1:0-11245 GCF_000696155.1 Zootermopsis nevadensis
ACCCCCCCCCCCCAGTTTAGATGTAGAGTAAAGTTTCTATATGAACAATCTCATGAACAATATTAAGCAAATTACCAACCTTCTCCACTGCTCTCTTGATTCCCAAATATTTCTGAAAATGTGCACTTAATAGTTTTTTAAGTAAAAGTGCCCCCTCAAATGTTACCTCTGGTAAGTGATAATGGTAATGAAATTCTCTAGTTGAGTGGTATCTTATACTGTATACTGTACATGTGTTACCAAGAATTTAGAGTAGATGCTAGGATAAGTACTGGATGAATTTTGATGTAGTTGATGCATATATGTTGTTGCATTTTATGTGTGGTGTAATTAAGTTTCTGTAGTGATTAATGAATTGCAAATTTGTGTATTGGGTCTGCTGTCATAAACCCATTTTAAGTACTACTTTTTTAACAAATTTCTTTGATACCCCGTGCTGAGTATTTTGTTGACGTTTCTAAGTTTTGTTGTGATTTTAATACGTGCATCTAATTTTTGTCTTATTGTTATTCTAAATCTGACTCTGCAGGCATCTTTTTTCATTACTGTCATCACTGTATACATTATCATTGTCATTATTTATGTGTTCCATGTTTACCATTGCCAACTGACAAGCCTATTTTTCACAAAGCATATCTTATCAGTGAAACTGAGAAGTGTTGCTGTGCCACTAAAAGGTTCTGTACCTCTCCTATAGAGGGCAGATTATATTACTTCAGTAGTCTCTAGAGTAGCTAATAGCACTGGTGGTGTGGAAACAGGTGCTCCTATAAAAGCATGTAGAACTCAAAATGGTTAATATTATGTGATTTTCCAGCCTGCCTGGGTAATGTAAACATATATCAATAAATTTTTGCATAACAAAACTTTATTTCCACAAAAAAATGCACATATTCAAAGTTCAGTACACTGGTTCATGTAGAAATGTTACATCTATGATAGAAAATGTATATAGTATGTTATATGTAAGGACTAAGATGCTAATTTTAATGTTTGGCATACTTTGTATTGGCCTATTTTGAACTATGTTTGTGTTCCTGAAACAGCACTGAAGTCATTTGCTCAATAGTATATATTATAAAGACTAAAAATGTTTAAATATGTTAGCATGTATTATTTGTACCCTTCTTGCACAGCCAGATACTGTGGTCTCAAATTTGTAAGTTTTGTTACTGATATTTAACACTGCAGTATTATGTAGCATCAAATGAAATGTTAGGATTTTACATTGGTAACACCATATAGGAACAGACTCAACTGATGTTCACAGCTGGAGGGAAGTTTCTGCCCTATATTACCTGTGGGTGAAATATTATGTATACAGTACTTATATTCATAGCACTCATCACTTGTGAAATGTCTGACATGAAACTATCTTCATAAGATGGTCATGGATATGAGGTGCATTTGTAGAGGAATCTTGGTCACACAAAAATAATTTCCATCAAAGAATGTATATCCTGGTCGTCCATTATCATTATGCACTGAGGAACAGTTAATGATAGCCAATCAGGCATTCTAATATTCTCCGTCATCAATGGAAACAGCCTAAAAGATGGAAGTCAAGTTTGTGAATTGTGACAGTTGGCTCTTCATAGGGGAATTCTTGGCTGAGCACAACATTACACCACAAATTCACTTTTTTGTTGTGCATACAAAATACTCAAAAGGGAAAGATATTTCAAAAAACTGCTATATAGCATCCAAAGTGTGATGTGGGCATAAGTGCAGTGACAAGTCCAGTGAAATAATCTTGTAAGACTTGAGGTTCTCACAGCGGTGAGTATGAAGATTTCCGTCTTCTGGGTTGTTGCACTGTGTAGTCTGGTCGATGTTAACTTTGTTCAATCAAGATGAGCCTACTTTGAGACCTAAGCCCCAAATATACTGACACTCAGGAACTGAAAAAGGAAGGGCACTCCAATCCAAATAAAAAAATCAGTTTATATTAGAATGAAATTATTTTCAAAATACATTGTTTTGTAGTCTTGTCATCACTATCATGTTAACTTTTACATCATCATTTTTGCTGTAAATATATATAAATGACCCTTAATCATCACAAAACCATATCTGATTCCTTTCATATAAAGTGAAGCCATTGTATCTCCTTATCCTCTTCATTCCACAGGGCACTGGCTGCTCCACCATATTGTATTCCTTTCCTTTTGACAAGGCACAGAAGTCTTTCAGCTGAGGTTCCTGGTCCTTGCACTGTTTGAATTCTACTTCCCTCCGGCCCCCTGACCTACCATCATTTCCAATGAGTTCCTCATTGCACACTGTCAGTGAGATAAGGTCTTTGTACAGTTTCTCTTCAAATGGAAAGTTCAACTTTTTTAAAGTCTGAAACAATAATAACAATGGGCACAGTTCCAGTCTCCAATAAATCATCCATGGTGAGTAACCAAGCATTTCACAGCCCCAACAGTGAGAACAATTTGTGCCACACTTAAAGCAAAACAATGGCCAAAATAAATAGTTTGTGTACTTCACTGACATTAAATATTAAAACAAACTATTAACAAATGTTTTAATTTTCTTTTGTAGTTGAAACTACTTGAAGTTACAATTTGGAAACTAGGAATGGGAGGATAATAGTAACATCTAAGAATGGAATCCCTCCAACATGGCTTGAGTTACTGTTTTATAAACGACTAATACATATTTTGAAGGTATGATTCTGAATTGGAATCAAAGTAGGAGGTGGAATTGACTTTTGTAAGTATAAACTTTAAACACTAGATCCTGTGGTCAAAACCTATTATGAAAACATCAATACCTTTGCATCCAACACCTGTTTAACTGCTGGAGTAATGGCAAAGCCACTTGGTTTTGTATCGGTCCTTGCAGTATTCTGAATTTCTTTTGCTATACACAATGTTGTATACAGTTCTGGTGAAGCGTATTTGCTCTTGTAACTAGATTTTATATCTGTCCCAAGTTTGTTATGTGTGATATCTATTGGAATGGAAGGATGCGGTCTTCCTCTTACAAGTGCACAATGCCGCGGTAAAGCCTGTTCGACATTTCTAACCAAAGTTTTCTTGACATCATATCCTTTACTTAAAATATTCACTGCATCTGATATTCCCGTGTTTTTGTGAGAAACAATTTCAGATTTCCGAGATTCATTACCATGTTCACAGTCTTCGTCCATGTACTTTGGTAACTTATTTGACAATTCATTTGGCCTCTGCGTCGGTTCTTTCGAATAACCATCACGTTTATCCGTACAAACTGAAAATGTAACCCGTTTTTTCTTAGAATCCTGTTTAACTTGTGATTTACTTAAATTTACCATTATGAGATTTAAAAAGTGCCAACTAGTAGTTCTCGTCATATACCTGTATAATTTCTTTTAACAAGAACGTAACCTGCGGACACATTGACGTAATCGCTTTTAAGGTTATGATGGAGTATATGATAGGTATTAGATTATCTATGTTCCTGGGGTTGGTATTATCTGTGTTCCTGGGTGCCTCCGTACACAAACATTGATTGACGACACTGAAGACTATTAAACATGCACGTTTGTATGTCTATCACAACTACTTTATCAAAATTCAAGGAATGTACAAATTGTAATCGGAAGGTCATTGGTAGTATGGTGTGTTTGTTAATTAAATGTTAAAGCATGGTATATAACTTGGTTTAGTCCAGTACATGGATTCGTTCTTCATAGAAACTGCCGTGACTTTTTTCGACTCAGTTCTGTTGCCAACATTTAATATAAAACTGACTCCTTGCAGTGAGCCCAAGTAGTTATGAAATTTCAATGCTTTTTATGGTATCTGAATTGTCATTAGCATGTGAGATTTCAGGTTCTTAGACTGGAGAGTATGAAAATGACTTTTGGGTTGCTCCGCCCCAAAGACAGGTAGCAAGCACCTCTGAAACGCCAGCAAACTTCTACCAAACTTCATGCTGCAACAACCCAGCGTGCTCATAACCACGTTCACAAGAGATTACATAAATCACCCCATACCACAGATTACATAAATCTGCTCATGAACAATATATATAACCAAACATGATCAGAGAGTCATTCAAATTCAAGATATCGAATAGATGTTGGTTATGCCTTGAACAGTTATATGAATTTTATTGAGTGTGTTATCAGTACTGTGGATGTGTTGGAAGATGGGTGTTTTCTTGTCTGAAATATATGAATAAAATACAGATCGGTTGATTTTAATTTATATAATTTTTAAGAAAGACAATACATCGAAATATGAAACATTGAAAAGAAATGTCAAATCAGAGGAATAGAGAACAGGTAAAAAATATTTTTATCAACAAAATCTCACCGTAAGGTACAATAGATTTAACATTTTATGAAATATTTTATAAGCGCAATTGAGTTTTATGCACGCCACGTTTACCGTCTTTCTTAGTCTTTGAAGTGCTTAGTAATGAGCTAAATCAAATTAGGACCTGAATATTACAACTGTATGCTCTAAGGTAATAAGAATGGTAATAATGGTGAGCAGCAACCGGAAAGGTTTCGTAAATAATTACAGGACGAAAATAGTTGATAAAGAGATGTGGTTCTGTGGTACATATATTCCGTAAACTGGACCCAAAACTGTTTACATTTAATTACTATTTCTGTTGTTTACACATATGATGTTGATATCTTGTCTTTTTCAGAACAACTGCACACCTCTTGAAGAACTGAAAGTCTCTGCTGTGAGGCATGGAGTAATGAAGGAGGTTCCTGCCCTGGTAAATATAGCTACATATGTTGGAAGTCAAATGGCATTTTTTTTACATAAAACATACCAGTACAATGGCCATAACATAACTGTGAGCTTCAGCTACATCACTGAAAGAGGTGAAGGGAAGATGGAAAGAGCAAGACAGCAACGAGCCTGTTGAAGCATGTATAATATAACTAAAAACATTTTTCCCCTTTTAATTTCTTCACAGTTGGTGGTGTTTTCATATACTGACTTGAACACTACAATGTATTTTCTGAAACAAAGAACTATAAAATACTAGTGATGCAGGCACATGCCTTAACCCACACATGCTACTTCTGCAGCCAAAACATAATAATTTCACATCCATTTGTGTACAAGGAAGGACTGGGTTCTATATTATGTGTTTCTACCTTTTGGTCTCACCTTTCCTATCCCCCACCAAATCCCTTATGTGCAATTGTAACAGTCATCCAAGATTAGAGTTATGTTGCAGGCACTCTAAGGATCTGTAAATGGAAAGTGTATAAACCATCATTAACAGAAAATATTTCGTGAGAGTATAGAGGAAATACTGAGCCTTGCATTATTTTGTCATATTTCCATATTCATTGTGTCTTTACACTGTTTAGTCCAAATAGTTTGTTTGATGAAACGTGATTGAAAACTAAAATTAGAAAGCATCAGAATTAAGAAAATTAACTTGAAGTTGATCCAACCAATCAGAGTACATTTTGCAGCACCCAGGATGGGCAGAAGAGCGGCAGTACTTGTGCTACAAGCCACCACCCACCGGTGGTCCTGATGGTTCATTTCCGTTGGGTGCTAAAGAAGCCTGGCTGGAAAGAATGGAGTTTTTGAATGCTGATCTCATGTGGCTGCTTGAGCTGGAACAGTTCAGGTATATTTTGATATTAAAAGTTCCCTGGATCTGTATGTAACTTTATGTGTTTCAGGAAAGGCATTACAATGCTAATCCTTGCTACTTAAACAGAATGTTGCATAATGGGAGATTGGATTCTGTGCTTATTAGTTACTGAGTAAGATGCTGTCTGTAATACTCCTGAAAGAACAGTACATTTAAAATGATCTATTTAGGACTATATTCTTATTTCATCCAACAGGCAATACAGCTTGTGTGAAGGATGTCTTGGAGCTGCATTTAGTTTTTTCCCCACATGTATTTTGTGCTATGCAAATTTAATCCTTGAATATGATGGCCATTTCTTATACAACATTTTTAGAAAATAGATGCTTATGGTATTTGGATAAATGTGGTTCTGTCATCAATTTTATAATTTCATTGGGGTTCTCACTGAATTGTATTTTCAACTAACTAGAATGATCTGCACAGTTTTAGTTCAGTATATGTGACATTTTATGATGGCTGACTGAAAACTGGAATATAGTTTTTTAAATGCTCTGCTAGTTTTTTAGACTTGTCAGTCTGGAGGAGTTTTAGTTGATCATCTTATATTTTTCATCTGATTTTAGATTTTGGTCACAAATAATCTATAGTGAAAACACATTGGATGTAGTACTGTCATTCTTGCAAGGTGCACCTCCATATTATGCATTGGAAGAGTTTCCTCAGGATGATGAGATGTGGAACAGCTTCCAGAAGACCTATTACTTGGTGTTTCTTGTGTTAACTCGCCTTGCCACATACAAAGAATCTGAAGTAAGTGTAGTTTGTTTAGAACATCTGAAGATGAGGGCAAGTGATGCAAGTTTTGTCAAAGTGGAGTGACTGTGGGATCTACAGACTTGATATTGCAAGTGTGAAATACTAAAAAATTACATTTAAAATAATCAGTTAAGAAGAATACTGTATTTACCCATATCTAAGATTGTTAATTAGCTTAATGGAACAGAGTCCTTGAAAAGTTAATGATTACCCAGCTAGTCAAGATGTTTGCCACCATTTATGGAACTCAGAAAATCATTACTGCATAACTTATTCACAAGGGCTCACCACTGAACTCAATTCAAAGCCTGATAAATTCAGTCCACATCTGCATATCTCATTGCTTTAAGATCCATTTGAAAGTAATCTGTTTATGTCTTGGTCTCCCATGTGATTTCTTCCCTTTAGGTTTTCAGACTGAATTTTGTCTCTCTTATGTTGCTTATGTGTGCCAAATGCCTTGCCCATCTCACATTCTGTGATTTGATCTTTCTGACAATGTTGGGTGAAGAGTAAAAATTATGAAGGTCACCAATCAAAATTATTGTTACATCTGTTTTAAACTAGAACTGAATTTGTGTGATACAAAAGTACACTACGACATCTACATTCTATACATGTTTTATTTTATCACTATATTTACAGACAGAATTCATCTCGCCAGAATATCTCGGCAAGCTGATATATGACAATTATGTGTTTACCATTCCAATAATTCTGGACATCTGCATGTTTTATGGCAGAGAGAACAGGACACAGGTTCTTCATATAATTGACACTGTATTTGAAATACAACCTAATTATCAAGAAGACCTTAAAAAGTCTGTTCCTTTTGTCTGCAAGGTAAGGTAATGAAATTAAGGCCAACTGAGCACAATATCACAGCAGTCCAGTTTCACTGAGTGACTTTCATGAACTGGCGTTATTAACACAGTATAACCTATATATAGGACTTTTATTTTAAATAATTCTGAAATTTTGTCATATTCTTTGATTTCATTATCACCATCTAATTGTATTATGTCCATATCATGAGATACTCATGATTGTGAATGTTTATATATACATAATATGACGTGGAATTCGTATATGGTTATTATATTGTTGTATGCTTAACATAATTTATTCTTCAGTTTTCCTCACACCTGCAGTTTTTCTTGCAACATGGGTTAGATTTTCCCTTTCCTTGGCTTTAGGTTTTCAGATATATAGAGAACAAGTTTGGTGGCCGGAAGCTGCCAGAGGGAGAACTGATGAAACTCTCAGAGAGACCTAATGAGCATGAAGACATGACTCTGTTTGAATTCAAGGACATGGTGCTGTATACACTGGACAGTGCAGCAAACTTGAGTTTGTTTCTAGATTTATATAACCCAGCCTGCAAAATATTTCATCAACAGCTGTTTGAAATGAAGTAAGTGTAAGGGACCTGCCAAGCTACCATGAAACTGAAACTCGTATTTAACAATCCAAGTGCAATATTGTAAATTAAATGTTGTGGCATATTTATTGATAACCAATTTCTGTTGGTCATTCAATCAACTATTGGTGTGTATGTGTGTGTGTGTGTGTGTGTGTGTGTGTTTTTTGAGTTCTGGCACCATGTGGACTGGCCAGTAGATGCCAACATTTTAGAGATGCATTTTGGGGCTGAAGATGGAGAATGGGGACAGCATTCTCTCCAAAACATTGGCATCTACCAGCCAGTCCACATGGCACCAAATCCAAAAGATCATCATCATCGTCACCGTGAGTACCTCAAATCTCATGTTTAATCAACTGATTGACAATGTTGTCCTGGGTTGTGATGTCATGTGGATTTGGCAGGTAGGTACAAATGTTTTGGAGAAACATATGGTTTTTATCTTCAGGATTTATTTCATAAAGGACATTGGTCACGGACAAATATCAGATTTATTATTGCAGACATGTCATGACATCTAAATGTTTGGAATATTTGTTCTGAATGTTTTTCTAATATTGCAACATAGACATATATGGGGGAGTGGCCTATATAAGCTTTGACTGCCATGTAGTTAGCACTCATGCTTCATATTTGGAGAGTTTTGAGTCATAATTTGTTTGAGAACTTACTATACTGTCTGAGGTTTTGTGTATTTCCTAATTCTGAGATCTTGCCTCAAAATAGGCTATAACTGCTTCCTTCTATATTTTTTATCTTCATGACTTCTTCATTCAATGTGATGTAACAAATGTATTTGGCAGAGTATCATTAAATAAAAATGCAACAAATGAGGTTACATTACAAGAACATTATATGCACAAATCTTACAGATACACAAAATGAGAATCAGGCCAAATACTTCATGTGTTAATCTGTATTGTAGTCAGTGCTGTTTCTTCTGTTCACTGTAATTGTACCAAAACAAACTGCAGCAAAAATGTATAGAAACAATCTTTGTTAACAGATTAGTGCATTTCTATGAAAACACAGTACCACAGATGTACAGGAAACTGGAGATATTGGGAAATAAGGATGAGACACAGCCTATTTATGTCAGTCTGAAACACAAGTTGGACGTAATGCGAGTGGAGTTGCTGAAAGTTTTCCGCAACTGCATGGCAACAAGTCTCAATTCCTTTTTGGAGAAAATGTGAGTACTTCCTTGCTTATCTATTTACAGAAACATTTTGGCAACTGCTATAATACTTGCAAAACTGAAAGTTTAGACCCCAAACATTGTTGGAAAATATCATGGAAATGTAAACACCTTATTATCTGGCATGTAAAATTTTTCAGTAGTACATAAAAAGATTTTACTTTAGTTTTAAGTGTGATATTTTCTATTGTTTAGCAAATTATTGTTTTAAAATATGATTAATTATCTCATAAAAATTTGTACTATGAATCGTTTGATAGCCAAATGATTACAGGTACACTTCTGTTTTACTTCTGCTTATAGTTCATGCTCCATACAGCAAATTAAGCAGTTGAGGAGTGATTGCTGAACTGCAGAAGATTGGAGTGAAAAGTTTTCAGAAATATGCTTAAGCAGCTATAATCATTAAATGCTTTATCAGTAGGATGCCTTATTTCAGATGACATTTATTCACATACATTGCAAATGTTTATTATGCAGTCTTTGTATGAAACACATGAATTGAATACATATCATGTGTTTATTGAGATGGCCCCCAAGTTTTCATAATAAATTAAGTTTCACCAAATTTAACATTTTTGTTGAAGTCACTAGTTTAACTTACATCAAATAATGTTTAGAGGTTACTCAAGCCATGTAAATGCTTATTAACTACTGTTGCTTTTACAGAGTTTATAGAATATCGCTATGGATACTGAGCATGTCTTTTCTTTTGATTGCTGTGGTTTGTTAAAAGTTTTGTATGGTAGAATATTGTTTGAGGTATAGAGTACACTAGAATATTCTAGAATGTTGTTTGCCATTTAATAAAAATTTGAACTTGGAAGAGGCTTCCTTCATCATCTTGAATTTTGGCGTTGTGTACAGCAAGTAATTCTAAGAAATATCTTCAGACACTGTGTGGGACCATCGAATGGCCCACAAATTTGTCTTTTCAAATGATTTTATTAGGTGTTGCCAACCATTGATCAGAAACACTATTATACTGCCGTGACTGATCAGCATTGCATACATAATCTTGATTGATTGATGAACAATGATGATGTTTTATTTGTATTTATTTTCATTTTTATCTGGATAATGTTTCACTGTACTTCAGGGTGATGTTACTTCTTTCTGCAGAGTTACATGGCAATAATAAATGATGGCATTGAGTGACCTCTGAATGTTGTCCAGTGAAGGTGAAATTTTACGTGCAATGCTATGTTGTAGATATAAAAAGAGTATGGTGTACCATGGAGGAAACTCAAACTTTGGATTTTGAGGACTGCCCTAGTGTTCAGCTACCCATATTTAATCTCTAAAAGTATTCTATAATATTCTTTGAAATTTTATATTGAGTATCTACACTACACATTGTAAGGTGAATTCCATTTTAGTCTGTATTGCCCAGATAAAGCCCCTGTTTTATGTAAATCTCAAATTGAGCTTTATAAAATCACGTTATAAAAGAATTCTTGTGTGGGATATATTATGTAATATAAGGAAAAATTTGTGCTTTCATACTGTAATATCCATATGCCTTTGTTAGGAGTTGAATTTGTACTCTGATAGATTTTTATCCACAATAAAATAACATCAAGACCATTAATAATTAAAATTCTCAAGAAATACATTTGGAAAATACGTGTACTGCAAGTCTTTACCAATTGTATTCTTTTCATTCTTCTTTAATTGATGTCAAATAATAGAATATGTTTCATTATAGTGACAGTGTAACGGAGGCTGAAGTCAAGAGACATGTTGATGACTATGTGGGAGTGCTGTCTGAGTGCCTCTCTGAGAAAATGTTCATTCATGACTACCACTTGGCGTATCCTATTGATCAGGACCTCGATGCTATGTCACAAGTCTGCCCAGAGATGTATCCTTCACTTAAAATAATTTAAATCCTTCATGATGCTGAAATGAATATTTTGAGGCAGTACCGACAAGTATTTATGAAAATATGTAAGAAAGTAACAAGTATGAGTAGGATTTGAGATTGTTTTGATGGTGAGTATGAATATTTGTTGTCTTCTGGGTTGTAGCACTGTGTCATCTGGTAGAAGTTTACCAATGTTTCTGACATCTTTGCTGCCTCTGTCATCAGAGTGATGAGTTACCCTGATGCTGGAGGCAGCAAAGACCCCTGAAACATTGGTAATCTTCTACCAGGCTACCCAGAAGACAGCTATTTTCAAGAATAAGTGAAGACCCTAATTGTAATAGTCAGTAAGATATGAAGAACATAT
>NW_019060257.1:11268-45915 GCF_000696155.1 Zootermopsis nevadensis
TTAACAGTAGGAAAGACATAAATGACAATATTTATTTTTATATACTGCTTTGTGTTATTAATTCATTGAGAGCAGCAGTCATTTGTGAGCTTAGTGAGAATATGCATTAATGGTGGGTATGAATGTGAGAATATTATTTTAAGGAAGTACCTTACAGCGAGCATTTTTTCACTCTCAACCCTAATGCAAATAATTATTGCAGCAAACAGTTTTTAATAATTCTCTTATTTGTGGCATGTAGGAAAAGTTATTAACAGAAATGTTTCACACGTTAAAGGAGGGTGTTTACCTTAACCGTATCTACTAGGGATTTCATGAAATGTGATTATCTGCTAGAAGCTGTTATGTCATGCTTTGATCCACCAAGTCAGAGCATGATGAAGAGCTGGATGGCTGCACGTACCAAAAGACAAGAACTTTTGTCTGACAATCAGAAGGTTAGTGTGAATTGGACTTTATGATGATGCTTTGCTTTATTTTAGGTGGAAGGTGGATGAGGCGATTCAGGGGGAAAGCAGAAAAATGTTGGTCTCTGAGGATGCTATAATTATGTGGGCTATTGGAATTACGTGTAATATTTAATAAAGAACATTGATGAATTAGATTAACACTTTGAAAGTTGTGTGAAAATTGTTTGTTTATTGTGTATATGATTAGTTTGCCATTGAGAGAGAGAGACTTGTAATATGGAACGAGTTTAGGTATTCCATTTGTTTTGTCCATTTCTTGTTGTCCTCCACTCTCTTCTCACCTTATTGTAACATCTTTTGGGCTTTAGAATGGAGAGGAGGCTGCAAGTAAGGAGTCTTCAGCAGGTTTAAAGAAGCATGTGACAGGAGTTGAGCTTGAGTCTCTTATTACAGAAGTCAAAGACATCCTGCCACACTTGGGAGATGGCTTTGTGGAGGTAACACTTGTTCTCAGTTGCCGACTGAGTATTTTATTTCATAACTCATTCATTTAAGTTGTGAGAACTTCAGTAGTGTTTTATGTCTGAACGTTTGTCAAAAGTTAGCAGAGGATGTACAATTTCTTATTGACTCTGTAGATCTTGTTGAAAAAGGAATGAATAGTGTAAGTTACAAGTCCCAAATGAAGCAATTCATTATAGTGTGTTCTAGCTTGGTATCATCTGTGCTTAGTGGTCAAAATGTCTGTACTTGACTTCCAATCTGTAATTTTCCTGATCATCCTATGTTATCCCACTATATGTTGCAGTGCTTTTGCAGGTAGGTCGTGTTATACTACAAACATGGCAGCACTTTTTCATATGATACCCAACTAGTCCTGCAATTTTCTTGTAATTTGCACCACTGATTGCAGTGAATTTTGATGATAGCAGGTACCAGTCATGAGTTTTCTTTATATTCTTTTAATATAAATGAAATATTAGTCTCCAGTCTAATCCAAAATATATGCATCGTTCTGCAATGTGTATAGCGTTATTACAATACTGATTCTTAATAAAGATATATTTTGTACAGCAAAGTTTGTACTGTTGCAGAGATGTTTGGAGCACTTCAACTTTGTTAGCGAGTCTGTGATAAATGCCATATTAGAAGATACATTACCAGCTGATCTCAGAAACATAGATCAAACATTACCAAGGATACCTCGAGACACGATGGTACTATCAACGTATTTCTTTTCTGTGGTTAACAGTTAGCAAATACTAAAAATTTTGGAAGCTCTTATTGTGTTTTGTAATGGGCTCATATCTTGATTGGTGTAGATTATTATTAATCAAGCTACTAGGTAGATTTGCATTTTCAACAAATAATATAAGCTATGCATTGTTTGGTGTTTAATAATCATTGTTGTGTATGGCTGATATTTGTATATTACAAATTATTAATTCTGCTGTATTTTTTGCTGCACAGGGAGTGACTGAGGCAGCTCTAGATATACAGCGACTCAGTATATTTGATAATGATGAGTTTGACATTATGACCCAAGATCAAGTGGATACATCCAGAATTCATAAAGGAAAGAGGTGATTTTTGTATCTCATTTATATATATATATGTCCCCCACCCCCACCCCAGTTAATTCTTTTCCATACATGCATCATATGATAAAATTTTGCGTTACATGAGACTTCAGACTGAGGTTTAGAATGGTTAATTTAATTTTAGCTCACATTCTTTTCCCATAAGGAATGCTAGGCAGCATGTTTGTGTGTGTGTGTCCATTTGGCCATCTCCCCTTACTATCGCTGTAACCTCCTAGTGTGGAGTTGACTCCATGCAGACTGCATAATATGTGTAACACTTCTGTTATGTAGGAAAGCAAAGTACAGGAACTTGAATGAACTAATAGATGATAAATCTCACCGGGCGGAGTTCCGTGACATGTACACCAAATTTGGCGTAATTGACACTGAAGGCAGCTTGTACAATGATGAGTATGATGACACGTATGATTACTTGGATGTGTCAGTCAGAGAGGAAGGTGATCTGGAGAGGTAAGAATGAAAGAAGAAAAACAGCACTTAATAAGTGTTCTTACTTTTTATTGTCGTAGAATGGTGAAATTCTGTTATGTACTGATAAATTGTGTTGGTCTGTGTCAGTCTTTTCTCCAATTATACTAATTTAATTTTGTAACATTTTATGTTCTTATGACAATGGAATGCCCATGAATTCAGGTTTTTCCTTGTTTAACATTTAAACATGTAGAGCAGTGCTGGTGATGGAGGCATCAAGGACCTTCTAAAATTTGGTAAACTTCTGCCAGACTACATAGCCCAAGAACCTGCAAGACAGCCAGTCCTCTTTGTACTCACTGCCATGAGAACCTCATATCCTACCTATTTACTAAAGATTTTGTTTAATATTAGCCTGCAATCTCCTTCATGGTTTTGCATGGCTGCTTTACAAGAGATCTGCTCATTAAAATTTAGCAAATGTCAGTCTGTTGATTTCATTAGTCACATAAAACCTGGCTGCGTCTGTGAAGATTATTGACCTTTCCCTCTTTTTTACCAGTTCAGTCAGAGGCATGTTCTGCTAGGCATTAATTCCCAAGTCTGATCTGACAGTGCTTAAGAGGCCAGTTTTATGTTTCATTTGATTCCGTGCCATGTTTAGCTTCCGTGCAATAGAAGCAAAATTGGCTGGGATTTGAACCCAGGACATCTGGACTGACGCACTTCCCACAGCACTACAATCCATATACAGGTAGCCCTCGATTTATGCCGGGGATGCGCTCCTGGACGAACCGGCGTAAACGGAATCGGCGTAAATTGAAACTCTTTTATAATGTAAATCAGTGGGAAGTCAATGACATGCGTTCCCGGCACCCAAACATTAACAAGTAATATAATGGCATTACATTTAAAGCTCTGAAGTAACATAAATAAAATAAAGGGAATTTAAAAAAATATATTTTATACACTTAACAATCGGCAATTTTTTGGGCCCTGCGATTGACTGCGATTCTTTCATGTGATTGATGTGTGCAGTCATCTCTGCTGTTATGCAATAGTTGCATTCATGTAAGACGCCGACCTATCGAAAATCGCGTAGTGAAAATAACCCCGGTACCTCCACAGAGATTAAATTAGACCTTTGAAAGTTTAAAGCGCCAGGAATGAAATTGCATAAGAGCAAACTCGCATATGCAAAAGTTTGCATTTCACAAACAGCTTTTACCGATTCATCGATCTCATTGGAGCAAATTCGCGTTAACGAAAAATACGTAGTTGCAGAGATGACTATTTATAATTTTTATTCAAAATCAGCAATGTAAGAATTATGATTTAGTATAAGAATCAGTTCAAGATACACTGTAAAACATTATAGATAATAGTAAATTTTTTTTCTTCACTTTTTGACTTGTTTAAAAATCGGCGCAAACCGAGGGCTACCTGTACATGTTAAGAGAGTGTAGATCTATTCAAAATACTTGATTTTAAACTTCTTGTTTCTTATTTTGGTCATAGAGTTTTCTTGTGTTACTTAGTTTTCATGAAACATTCTGGTAGTCCTTATGTATCATGTAGTACTTGGTTTGTCAATCTTGCAACCCATTGTACTACTTTGGCACAATGAAAATTTAATTTTGAACTGCCGTATGTATTTTGAAGTTTAAACAACATTTCTACAAGAATTTTAGTATTTGTTGCTCCCTGCTGATTTAATGGGGATATTGCATCTGAGATGATGAATTTTTTTCTTCGCAGGAGGCCATTTGTTGTGCCGCGTGTGTTGTGTGCTAAAGAGGACGAGGACTTAGGTGGAGTAGGAAGTGAGAGAGAGGAGCAGGGAGAGCTGGAAGATACAGAAGAGCCACCACGGGATGAGTTTGTGCCCAATCCGGAGGAGCAGAGAGCCAAGGCTGAGCAGCGGCGACAGCAGCAGTTGCAGTCTCGTGGCAGGTACTGGAGGAAAGGTCTCCCAGCCAAGAATCAGGATGTTGTAGGTATGTGAATGTTAAACATTAAAAGTGTAATCTCCAAAGTAAATAATCCTGAAATAAATAACACCCGTAAATACTGTATTATTTCAGTAACTCTTTTTTACATTGTAAAATTATGTCAGTAGGTGTTATGACGAAGCCTTCCACGCCGTGTTGTGCTGGCTGCATCACTATCTTGCCGAAACTGTTACATTCTGACAGACAGTAATTCTGCTACCAATATGCGTAACGTATCTACTCTTCTTTGGTGGTAATTTTTCAGCGTTAACTTCATATGTTTGTTGGACCACTCTAAGTTATGGTTCTCTACTGCAGCTTTTTCCATATGAATGATTGTGATGTTCCACCATAATTGTTGATAAAGGTTTGTGAAATGAAAAAAGAAGGCAACAAATTTTTCATATAAGATTCCTAAACGGAACAAATAAATTTTGAAGCCTAAACAGAAGGGAAATCTCGAACATTGGGGGGGGACTAAGAAGGTTGAAGCAGGATCATAATAAATTTGGAATGTATGCGTAGGATAACAGTTTTGGCACACTGCTGTATTATTGCCTCCAGATTTTCAATTCATGAATTCTGTCATAGATAGTAGTAATGTAAGTCTGTCTGTTCCATCGAAAGACGACCTTTAATCGTAGCGAATTTTTCCGTTGATGTCAGAGTCGTCTAGGGTCCGTGACTTCTGCGTGGGCAGGGGCCATGTCGAGCAGCAGCGAACATCTTATAAACATTATCTCGAAAATTTCAGCAATTTGCTACTTCGAAGCAAGAACTGCAATAGACACTTAATGTTGCATGAATAAATTTCATCATCGCCTTGTACCGAACTGTGTATTGGCTTTCTGTCTGTTCCAGGATGCCCCAAAGGGCAGGGGCAGGAGAAGCAGATTGTCGTCAATCGAGAACACAAAAACGTGCATAAAAGCAGTCGAGGAAATCATAATAGACGAATTTTCTCACAGAGAAAGAGGCAGCAGTTATGATGATGTGTTAACGGCTTATGGATTTTTATGCAGTTTAGTTTTGTAGCCCTCGTGTTGCATTTGCGTAACATGTCCTTGTATGGAACAGCTGTGAAGGTAAGAGAGTTGGATGGATATTTCTACAATAAAGGTTCCTTCTAATAATCTACATTTTCCCTCGTTGTATGAATGAGAACTTAAATGCTATCTAATGTTCATTTGTCCCACATGTTGAGTCATCAGCCCACATACACGTCCTTTATCCCTAGACTCAGGTCAGTGGCACCGTTCACAAAGGTCAAATTATGACGTGTTTCAGAGTAATTTTTTGACTTGTGTATATTGAAAGAAAGCCAAATATCCAGGGCCCAATTGTCTGTGGAGTGAATTATTTGTGGTCTCAGATTGTCTGAAACGTGTAACACGTTTTTAGTAAGTACTCGCGACAGTCTTATATTGAGTGCAGTTCATTTGGGCAGAAAGAAATCAAACGAAAATTACGGACTTTCTGATAAAATGACTTCAAGAAAGCATGTTTAGTATTTTCTTAAAATGTTTTGCAGTGCAAACATTTGTTTCTGTTTATAAATATGTATTTTGCTCACATTATTCAGTATACTAAAATGCGACCATGTTTCAGGGGCCGGCTCTGCCCTTGTCTTCAGGTGACAAAATCTACTCTGTGGTGTCCACTAGAAAGGATTTGGGATTATCCCCTTCTAGTGGACCCAGCAAAGTAGTTTTATAACTTTAAGATTGGCGGCAGTGCCGGTCCCCGAAACGTCACTTCATTTTAATATACTGAATGACTGATTTAGTTTTAAGGAACAAAGGGATTTTTTACTATTACTGTACTTTGTTTTAACTAGTGTAATCCTGTACACGCCTCACGTCCTATTTCCATAAGAAGCGTTTAATATTATCCCATCTTTGCCCAGGTCTCCGAAAGGTTCCTTTCCTTTAGACTTTCTGACTAAAATTTTGTATGCATTTCTAACCATCCCTCGTGTACTGCATGCCCCACCTATCTACACACCTGAGTTTTGCTCGGGTCACTTTCCGTTGTTTGAAATTGTGAATTTGTAGACGGTGGGAGAGAGACCATCGAAATTGCCGAGAAATTATGGATCAGGTAAGATGATTTTATACTGCAATTGAAAGAATTTGGATTTGGTGCCTTAACAACTGTCAGGCCGTTATATGGCCACAGCTTAAATGTCTTCTGACACAAATATTTGACAGTTTCTGTATATGAATTTTTACTAAACTTGGTACTCAGAAAAATTAATGGGGTACCATAATAGGGTTGTTATATCTGAATAGAGTCTGAAGAGAAGGAAGAAGAACAAGCTCCTCATATCTCATAATGGATGAGTGTAGGATTACATTCTGCCAGAATGTCGTGAGAGGGTTGCCAGTCTCGTATTGCGACGCAGTAAAGGTTTACAATCTGTCAGAGTCATCAGACAAGAGTTGCAAACAGATTTGACATCGTGGGCCAATTGATTATCACTTATATTCATATTCGAGAAGTTTCGGATTCAGATGTCGATTCAGAGACCACTGAATATTCTGACTGGTTTTTCTTTAGTCCCTCCAGACAAATGTTGGGAGAGTGCCTGGAATTACTTGTGTGTGTGTGATGGTCCCAACAGCAGAGTTTTGCTTCTGAGATGAACCTTCAGATTTCTTAACAGCATTTTTTTAGACGACTACCGACAGCTCAAGGAAGGCTGTACCATGTAGCTAGTATGTCCAACTTTCTTAGTATCTGATTTCATAAAACTTAATTGAACCGAAGTCTCAAAATGAATCTCAGTCTTTTTCTGTTTATATGAGTTTCTGCCTCAAAAGGATTAACAGACGGCGTCTTTAATCAACGAATGCTAAAAGCGAATATTTTAATTGTTTTTGTGTTTCATTTACAAAAGAATCAGATTCGTTATTTGTCCTGTGATGTATTTAGACCTTCAGAATCCTTAAAGCAGTTTTAATTTTTCGTGTAACATGGTGGTTACCAGACGAGACCAGTATTCTTCAAAAAGTTAGCCTTGCCTGGTAGGCGACCTTCTGCTCATCATGAATCCATGCGTGTTAGGTCTTGTTGAGCATCGTAAAATTATTGTAAAGAACTCGGAAGAATGGCGTTTATTGTTATCCGAGCTATGGTTTCATGAATGCATTACAGCGGAGCATTCACTCGTGCCCTGTAAAATTAATTCAGCACGAAATAATCGATTTACAGGAGATTTAGCATAATAAGATCGGAATGGAAATTGCAATGTGAATTGAATATTAACGTGGTATTTGACAAAAGGTTCCATTATATTCTGGGTCGCTACCTGTTCCATTAATAGTTACCCTTGTCACTTCTCCGGTTCTGTGTTGAAGTCTCTTGATACTGAGATTTGTCGTAGGTCTCTTGTAAGTTCTGATAAGAATTTGTGCATTTCCTAGAATTTTACATATTTTAGAGCGCATGTATTTATATCGCAGTTGAAAATTTATATTAACTGTGAGTTTGATTTAAACTAATTGTAACTTCCTTCTGTGTTATGGATCTATCGGTCACATCGATATTCAATTTTAATAATAATTTGTTTTTATGTGTGTAAACGTGATAATTTTTATGTTCTTATTACGATCAGTCAGTTTAGTGACTAAGAAAGAGGTTCTTAGGTGTTTTATGTTGTGCATGTTAAATTTCCTGGCTGTAAGGCCTTGGAGGAAAAACCTCTGTACTTGAAAAATCCTGAGCTGGCAAGGTCACTCGGGACGCATAATTATCTCGTATTTGGTAGTCCGTAAAAACTGACTTGAGAAACAATAAGTCTTACCATTAACGGTACATTTTAAAGACGCATTTACCCTGAAGTTGGAAACGATATGTTCCTCCAGAACAAAAGTACACGGCGTCGTGGCCCAGAAGACCACAATACAAGCTGCCACGCTCTGGAAACCTCAAATCCTTACGCGAAGGTGTTTAGATTTTAGTATATGCTGAATTTTGTGTCCTACTGATGTACCAATCAACCGGTTAATTATAGTAGGTTTCCTATTAATCGGCCTACCTGCGTGTAGTTGAGAGCCCGTTAATTTCTGCAGGTGGAGAGAGCGAGGAAAGTAGAGGAAGATTTTGCCTAGTGTGAGGCGGATGTTGAACCTGCCGCATCTTGCATAAGATTATCAGACAACAGCTGATTCGCGGGATATATCGCCCACCGCGGCTCGCGGCTCCCATCAGTATCAATTCGTCCACGCTCTGCATCTGCGCGCCATGGTCTGCAACGACGCTCCAGCCAGGTAACCGCTTCTTTTTATCTCTAGATTTGCTGGTGGGTCTTCTGTCTGTAATGTACTCAGTGTATTCGCTATTTTATCCTCGTTTCTCGGTCAATTTTGGCCGCGATGTGGTTGGATAAAGATTTTGAAGGAAGCAGTTGTGGCTTATCTAATTTCTTTGCACGATGTCTAGTTAGAAGCACTAGGTCCTTCTGGTTTAGATTTATTTTATATAGTTTAAGAGGATCAGTGTGATGAACGTATTCTACCAGCTCTTAACAGTTAAATCTAAATATGTTCAGTTTTTACACAACACAAATTAAACTTCACCAAGGAAATACAGAGCTACTGACGGCAAATTTCTTTAAAACCGACCATGGAGACATTAATGCATGTAGGGCGATTGAGACAAACCCCCAGCTAGAACAGGTTGTCTGTCATATGGAGAGGTTCAAACCGAGGCCGATCTCCAGAATACGAAACGAATGCTAATCACCAGACCCCGTCGTTCATTGAGCATTCTTTTGTTATCAAATCTAAAACTTCTTGACGATGGTGAAGAGTCAATTGAATAAACATTTTCTTGGATATTATCCATCGTCTAGTAAATATAAAACGTAAAACGACGTTTCGGAGATGGGACTCTATCTCCGTCTTCAGGTTCCTACACAGTTGGGCCCACTAGATAGAGCTAATCGTCCGGAGATAGCCTTTCTCGGGCTCCCGAATAAACTATAGAATACCTCCCATTCATGTAGTTAAAGCGTTGTTAATTCACACAGCATTGTAAATGATTAGTTCACACAACAAAATTCTCGTTCTTGACCGAGTTTCTGCTTCCGAAATATTCTAATTAAACTGTAGCCGTGCTTACAGACTAATTACAGGAACAAAGAAGATGCTTTGTTGTTGTTTTTGAAGAATCAAGGATAAGTCACTTCCGTTTTACCATGGCACACAAATTCTGTTAATCCTTCTTAACGCGATCGGTTTCCCTGTGGCCTAGATCCGCCTCAGCAATTTGCAAGTTGAAGATTCAGGTCAAACAGCCCTCATTGCACGAACGGCCTTGCCAGGATCAACTGCGGGCGACTGTTCGCGTGAAGTTACCTCGAAACTTTCAATGAAGGGGGACGTATTTGATAAATAATTCTGATCCAAATATCATCATTTGGTTGTAATCATTTCTCAGATTAGAGAACACGTCGTTCCGGGCTCCTCTTTTGCATTTCTGCCCTGATTACGTCAAGGAGGAAGCCCTGTCAGATGGTCTGTTTAGTATTTGGGTCTGAGAAGGGGCTTGGCTTTGGGCGTCGAGACCAAGCCATTCTGTTCATCATACGCCGTCTTATTTAACCTATTTATGGTTTGAAGATTTCTGTCTTCTGGGTTGTTGCGCTGTGTAGTCTGGTCGATGTTTAACAACGTTTCAGAGGTCATACTGCCTCCGTCATCGCCCTGATGACGACCTCTGAAACGTTGGTAAACATCGACCAGACTACACAGCGCAACAACCCAGAAGACGGAAATCTTCATACTCATCGCTGTGAGAACCTCAAGTCTTACATATTTATGGTTTATTTAACAAAACTGGCGATAAGTCAGATTGTGTAGCGTCGAATTTTTGGTTGTTTGGCGAATTGGAAAGGGTGCGGATGGAAGCATTCGTGGTTGTCGGCGTTGATTGTGATGTGTGAAACGTCTTCCAGATTTTTGTGTCCATAGGTCTGTGGAGTTTCATGAATCAGTTCATATGCGCAAACTTATTTGGGGGATGGGGGCACATGGCATAATCTTGAATACTTATATATCCTTACGAGAAAAAATAAGACAAAGAATTTATTAGCTAATAGTTCCTCCTTAAATGTGCTGTTTAGAAAGAAATCACTTTCTTCATTCAACATCGTGCATGTCAGCTCTTTGACTTGGCACGACCTTCGGAGACCGTGCAAGATGGGAACGAATCTTTAAGTGCATAAATCTTCCTGAGGTTGCAAATGAAAGAGAAGAACCGATTGTACATTACTCAACAATTCACAAGTCGCGGATGTAACAGATCTTTTTTTCCTTAATTAGATCAATAAAATTATTGCGGTTCGCGTTTCTTAGCGATAGCATTGTTACGCTCTGCTGCCATCTAAGGTCGCGAAACGGAAGACTCAAATAAAAACATGACGTCATTTTTATGACTGTGCTGTTGGGTTCGAAAATTGCCGGCGTGGTACCCGCATATCGGTGCGTTATGTAATTTGTCAAGACATCGTGTACTTCCGGTGATGTGGTAATGGTTTTGAAATATATCCAGTTGAACTGCCTCAACTTCTCGTGTGTGTCTTGCAAGTTAAGCGGGCCTGTAATTTTCACTTCTATCGAAAAGTTTAAAATGTACCTCAGTATTAGATTGTTAGGTCAAGATGTTCAGAATTCTCAAGGCGAACACCCCCCCCCCCACCTCTACCTCCCCCGTTCAGACAACCCTGTAATTAACAGTCAGCTTGTTCGTGTTTCATTGCTGTGAAATTTGCATTTTATTTATTCCAGAACGACAGTGCTGCTAGCTGCCGTGTGGGTGACGGCGTTCTGCCAGCAGTTCCCGGGTGTCAGAGACTGCGCACTTGTACTACCGGACCCCCAGAGACCCGGCTTCAATGGTATCGAGTAGGTGCCAGAGAACAAGCAGTTCCTAAGTCTATTTAAGACAGGCGGGGAATAAAGCGACTTATTGGAAATGGAATGACGAATTGGACAATTTAGGATTTAATAACCCCCGTTAATTGTGTATGTATTTGTTAACATGTCAGATTACAGTGATTCATGAGCGCTCAGCCGCCATGTTATATCCTGCTTTTTTATCTTACCAGTTCCTCTAGATGACCTGAAATCTCGCCTCGCCTTGGTTCCACAAAACCCACCGTAGGATCAAATTATTGTTAATCGAAAAAAAAAAATTGACAGTGGAAACACGGTTCCCTAGTTAACGTTGAATAACGTTTAACTGTAGAAGTATATTTGTACTGAAATAAAATTCTAATATATACATTTACGTCTTATCTATACGTGACGTCATCCACCGACAGCTTATCTACGTGTTGCGTCATGTACTCAACACACACACTCCTAAACCGTAAGAGTTAGCTGAAATCTGTTTGTAAATTTGAAAAGCTCGTGTTTATTTACGTATTTCACTCGCAATATGTCCCGATCTAACTCTTAAGCTTTAGACGTGGCAAGCGGTTGAAGTTAAGGAACGAGGGTATAGTTATTACGTGTTTTGGGTAATTATTTCAACAATTTATAGAATAAAGTAAACATCATATAGAAAAAGCCCTTTATTTCCTCTTTAATCTACATATAGGTTTATAGGTCTCGAGTTATTGGCATTTGAAGAAGTTACCTTACATCTTACAGTTTCCGTCGCGTGTACCGTGATTTTATAAACGATATTCAACGCTAAAATGAGAGAAAATTAATGTTAAGACGTGGTTGAGGTTGAGGGATCATTGGAGGTGCTGAAGATCGTGTTACAAGCGACTAATGTTTGGCAGGGGTTCGGATGTTCGGCCAGGATGCATAACGTACGAATCGGTGAACGAAGCGTTTCTACAAGCCCGCGAGAAGGCGGGTCTCCGCCGCCCACCCCACACGACGACAGTGTTCACCCTGGCTCAGCTGGGGTCAGCGCTTCAGGAAACGACGCGCCTTTTGGCAGACAGGTGAGAGAGACCACTGTGCACTGTTCATGGCGATATTAGACGTTTCGGAGGACAGAGTCATGACCACCTGCGATACCCCCGCAGGTTCCGCCTGTCTCGCGATGACGTGGCTCTGGGTCTGCCTCGCATCAACACCCTGAGGACTGACATCGCAGATTTCTGCCCCCGATCTCACCGCACTGACCGACCCTGCAGGGCGACTCGCTACCGCCGGCATGATGGTGGCTGCAACAATCTCCAGCACCCCACCTGGGGCTCCGCACTCCTCCCCTTCAAGAGGCTCCTGCCACCTGTGTACGCCGATGGTAATTTATGCCGAATGTAATTCTTAATTCAGGCGCTTGTTTGGTCTGTTTCTGTTTACTATAAAGTTGGAAAAGAGTCTCATCCTCTCCCACTGAAAGACGTAATATTTGCTGTTGCCTCTCGTACCGTGGTTGGCAACCTGCACAGGTGTGAGCGAGGTGCGGGCGGATCGCGAGGGCTTCTCCCTTCCTAACCCCCGCGTGGTGTCAGCTCACGTGCACAGAGACGAGGGCACTCACGATCGCGCCGTTTCCCTGATGTTCGCAGCCTGGGGTCAGCTGGTGGACCACGATCTCACCTTCACCGCAGAGACCAAAGGTAGGCTTATTGCGCATGCGTGAAGAAAATTAGTTTCAGTGTCATATTACGCACAAACTCTTAAGTAACAGTCCACTGAGTCAGGCTACTAGGGTTTGAAAACGTAACATAATTCAATGGACGTAAGTTTTCTAATGTCGGAGTGTGATGTTTAATACAAGCCGTAATTCCGTGGTCCTTAGAAACAGGGATATATCAGTAAAGTATTTATGCATTTTAATGATAGCTAGACCATTGAGCTTATTACTTGTATTAATAGTAAGAATGTGCGGAGATTTACCTTTATGCTCCTACGTGCCATCATTGTGTTGTGCCTAGACTAAGGAATATGTTAACCTTTATTTTGGTGTGTTTAAATAGCATAAATTTAAAGTTATATGCCCTTAAATGCCATAACATTTGGTGTCATGGCACATTTTTCTGAATTTTCCCCGAACGTAAAAAATATACTGTTTTGCCCCTGGCAATATTAAAAGTTTATCATAGAGGATTCTTTAAAATTTTCACAACGAACGAAATGTGCTAAGATTATGGTTAGTAAACGTCGTCTTGGACCGTTTCCCTACCTTTCACGGTCACCGGACTTGTGAGGTCTGTACAGATTCGGACCGCGTGATTTCCAGATCCGAGTGATCTGCGAGAACCGAACTGCTGCGGGTCTGGAAGACCTCGCCACCCCAACTGTCTGCCGGTGTCTCTGCCCCCGGACGATCACTTCTTCCGCCTCAACAAACAGGCGTGTATGAACATGCTGAGGTCCCTGGCGGGAGTCAGGAGCGACTGTCGGTTGGGTAAGGAAACCGATCCACTTGTTGGAACGCTGTGTAGTCTGGTAGACGTTTATAAACATTTGGGCGATTGGGCAACGTCGGTAAGCTTCTACCAGACTACACGGCGCAGCAACCCAAACGCTGGGATCTTCGTACTCACCGACGTGAAAACCTTAAATCTCACTTTCCAGTTCAGTTTGTGTCCTAGTCCTTTCGTTATCAAAACTTTCACGTGGAAGCTATTATTTTGCTTACAAAACTCTCCTGATTTCAGTTCAAACTTCCCCTGGATATTTAGGTTTCGTAAACTCCAATTCTCAGTTTTCTCAACCTCTGACCCAGTGTAGCTCATAGACTGGCGTGCTGGAATAGTGTGCAGATAGTTATTGATCGAATCCCGGTCGAGTCAGAAATTTATAATGACAGAACACTGAGGCCTTGTAGTTAACATTCACGCTTTGTGATCGGAAGGACTCCAGTTCAATTCTGGGCTCGTAGACCGTCTGTCCTGAATGAGGGTTTTCGTGGTTTCCTTCAGTACCTCCAATCAAGTTACAGGATACTTTAAATTAGGCCACGGCTGCTTTTTTCCGTAACGGTAAAGTTTTTCCTGACGCTTGACTAAGAAAGCATGACGCTTTACCCCCGAGGAGAAAGCTCCAGGTACCCATTGGGTAGGAGGGTGGGCGGGTCCTAGACCTGCTCGTTGTGGCGAAGACAAAATCCCAGGCCCGTCGGGAATCGAATCCCGGTTGCGCAGCCCGTAGCTTAGAAACTAAAGTAGCTGAACTACAACATCCTTTGCAGTTAATTATTTACGCTATAGTCTTGAGTTATTGACGTTGTAAAATAGACCGCAGATAAACAAACAGAATATTCGTGGAAATTCTGAGTCTCCAACAATATAAGTCTCGTGCGTGCGTAACAAACAGAAAATTCGTGGAAATTCTCAGTGTCCAACAATATAAGTCTCGTGCGTGCGTTCAGACTAGTTTATTTTAATTTGTTTTTTATTCTGCACAAATTTGCATATTAAATCTTAGGAACACTTCGTCCAACACATTTACCTTCTTCCCATGTTAAGCCCGACGCCCAGACGTCAGGTACAACACCTCTTGTTGGTCAGGTTCAGGAGTACTCCTACCTAATGAATATTGCAGGCTGACCAATGAAACGCTTTTCAATTATATACAACCCCCAATTACGTACTAATTCGCGCATGCTCTTTACGTTTGTTCAAGCTGAAAGCCGGGACCCTCCCTCTGATGAACCATAATCGACCCGCAACACACACAAAACCACCCCCTCCCCCTTCCCCTCGCCCTTCCGTCTGCATCCACACAACACTGCAAACAACCCCGAACAGCATCCTGTCAGCTTCTGCTACCCGCATGACGCGTAAACACGTTGAGGGAAGATTTTTGCTTGAGAATGCATCATGTTTACTGCTTACAGAACCCCTGTACGTCGTCGATTTTACCCTTCTGGTCTTGTTGAACACATATTATCGCTTCTGATGATATTTTAGTTCATTTACGTTAAAATTATAATTGTAACATGAAAGGAGCGGTTACTGGAACAATATTACTCAAAGTTTTGCGTGTTAAAATAAGTCGCTGTGAACAAAATAAACTGTTTGAATGAACATTGGTCGATTCTTTTGATTTTATACGAAAGAAGGGTTTTTTCAGTCGGCTAACAACTTGCGAAAACCAAAAATAGTAAACGGAAAGTAACAGAAGATCGCGTTTCGTAAAATGAAACTTGTGTAGGCTTACATAAAAATTCGGTAACCGGAGAGAGTGTGACCCTTGGTCAGACGTGTTGTCGTTTGTCTTGAGGTTCTTTCCTTTCTCTCCCTGGTGGGGTACGTGGGGTTTCTTGGTGGGGCAGAGTGCTTGCGAGTGACAGGGTAGCAATACGCTCGAGGAGGCTGTGGAAGCGGAACGTTCAAGCTGCTCCAGGCTTTTCTATTGGCCTGGTAACTAAGGGGCGAATACTGGATGATGTGTAAGCATCCTCCCCCCCGAGAGTGCGCACAGCTGGGCGACTGCGTGGAGTGGAGTAGGGGACTCGGAGCATTCAGATCCGTCGACGAGTTTCATTTCCCGTATTAAATGTTGGTAAAATGAAGCGCTGATTCAAAGGTTGTTGAACTATGCCGTGTCAGTTACAGAGGTTTTGTAGCTTAAACATTATCTGTTCTCGTTCTTCTGTGGTTCTGCTTCATTATTACCTAATCCACTGACCTCGTTAAATAAGCGAATCTTTTCTATTAAATGCTCACGACTGTCTTTTAAAAACCCTTTGACGGTACGTATCTCGTTCAAATGTCTACGTTAGAATCATTTATGCGAACGACGGCTTCCTTTAAAACCCTTTCTTACTCAGAATTCATGATCATCTTGTCACCTTTGCCACGCCTACGCCTAGCTCCTTGCACCCGCATCTCACGACCGCCTGCAGGTTATGCAGCCAGTGCGTATTGTGGCCGCAGGTCCCCGAGCTCAGACCAACACCGCGACGGCCTACATCGACGGAAACTTCGTGTACGGATCGAACGTGCGACTGGCAGACGAGTTGCGGCTCCTGAAGGGAGGCTTGCTCAAGACGCTGCCCGCGTTTAGCGACCTGGGGCTCAAGGACCTCATGCCGCTCAAGCTGCAGTTCCCCGATGACGGCTGTATCCGCAGTAGCCCCGACATCTACTGTTTCCTCGCAGGTAACATTCCGCTGACCAAGTTCCGCTCGTTTTCCTTTTGTCATGTATCATGTCCTGTTTCTGTGGCCCTGTATTTAAACAACCGATTAATTAATGAAATTATACGATAAGTAACTAACTGACTGACTAACGGAACATTTTACTAGGTTGCGACCTCTTGTGGTCTTATATGTGGGTATGGTTTGATGGAATTTCTGAAAGCAAACCAATACAAAATGCCTCTAATCGTGATATCTCGTACGTAACGTGGAAAAAGGAATATGAGCATGTCACTACATAATTTTGCAGAGCCCCTGGCATGCTGTCAGCCTGTAACACGGATGTGTAGGAGAAGTTGCCGTGCCGTGGTATTCGGTAGTGGCTTTGTATTAGAACAAATAGCGCATAAGTTCATGTAGGTTAAGTGCAACGAATTCCATTAGATTACACAAATGGCTTAGGAGATGAAAGAAATTGATACGAAATTGTTTTATTTTCGCGTTGATGTTCATGTTTCAGTATAGGTATTCCATAAAAAAAATTCGTTAAAATTCTTAAAAATTGTTTCATACGAACAAACCAAGAGAGGGCTAAATCTTGCGATTGTGTTCTGTTTTGTGACGCGTGTTAATCGCGAAATTAAACCTGTAACGTTTTATTCCAGGCGATAACCGCGCGAATGAGAACATGGCTCTGGCTGTGCTCCATACGATGCTGGTAAGGGAGCATAACCGGATCGCATCAGAGCTGAGCGAAATTAACCCCGCCTGGGATGACGAGAAGCTTTATCAGGTAGGCTGCTCACGTCGGTGAGGACGTCGAGTGTGGTCTCCTGGGCTGTAGCGCCATGTCCCAGAAGACGGACATATTCATAATCACCGCAGTGACAACAGTTTTCCTTTGAATGCAGGAAACACGGCACATCGTGGCCGCGTTGGTGCAGCACATCACGTTCACCGAGTTCCTGCCGATGCTACTCGGCAAGGAGACCGTGCAGAAGTACGACTTGGTGCCAGAATCGGAGGTATGGAACAGCTGTGTGTTTCTAAGACCTACAGTAGCGCGCAGTGGCAGGCTTCCCTTTCCAGTAACCACTCGCTGTTTGTGCAGGGCTACTGGGACGGGTACGCCCCTGACGTGGACGTCACCATCCCTTCAGCCTTCTCTACGGCTGCTTTCAGGTTTGGCCATTCTTTGCTGCCGAGCGTCCTGGAGCGATGGAGCCCCAACCATGTCCGAATAGGTCAGTGACTTGCGCTGAATGCCTTAATTTGTCTTTGGCTCTCGAATGATCTTGAAATTATTTTTCGTAATTCTTCCCTAGCCCTCTATATTTTGCAGTACTTCCTGCAACTATTCCAGGTTCCTCGCTTCTTGTTCTGCTGTATTTATGGCAAGGATAACATACTTTTAACAGGCTTAAGAATTTGCCGTAATGAAATAAAGGCCATACAGATTTTACCGCAAAGCAGATACATTATGTGTTCTTTCTGTACGCTGCTAAATTAAATTATGCTTCTTACTTTCTGTTTTAGGTAAGTTTTATTCTTGTTTGATAAGGGAAAACAATTTCTCTTTTAATTCCAAAGGTGCCCTTAGGCTGAGCGAGACGCTGAAGAGACCGTTCGACCTGTACAAACCAGGATGGTGTGACCAGTATGTCATCGGACTTGTCAACCAAGTGGCGCAGGCCATGGACCAAGGGGTCACAGAGGAGGTATAGTAAAGTGACCTACAGCGTATCACCAATTCCAAGCAGTTATTATAGGCTGTGTTTTATAAGCAAGCTTGTCCCTATATTTTAGCATCACGATATAAGGCGTTTAGGTGGTGTGGATAGCAAAGCTCCACACCAGATGAAGGCGAGTGGTCATTTTCATATTGTGGCGTCAGTATTCCCAGTGCACGCTGGTTTGATTACAACCACTCTACAGAAGGGGCATGTGGCAACAAGTACAAAAATAAACTTGGTTGGAAATGAAAGAGTTGTGACAACTTTTCAGTACTTGTGTTAAAATGTATCTGAGACAGGGTGCTTAGATTAAACTGGATTTGACTAGGTAGGGTACACTATCATACTTTTGCTACCAGTGATTTTAGCTCGATACCTGATGAACATGCATCAGACACTTTAGTACTGCACTGACCTGACTGTTTAAGATTCACGTAGTTTTTCAGTTAAACTTCCAGTCTTGTCGGCTGGTAGTTTATATATTCACATTTTATTACCAATATTTAGAGTAGACTTATTGCATACAACATTATTTATAACACCAGGCAAAGTACTCACCTTGTCGTGGTGGTGGGGCTTGAGTACCTCAGTGACCCCAAGAGCTACTGGTAGGGCCTCCCTAGCCAGATTGGTCGAGGTGGAGAGGTCAGACTAAGACAGGTACCCTGGTCCTCCAGGTTGGGGGTTGGTCACAAGGCTAACAACCTTACACCGTAAAAAGGAAGATGTTTCGAAACCTCGATCAAAGCCTCGGACAGACGGACCTAACAGAGGAATGGAAGAGGAGAATTGAGGAGGCCGTGGACTGAATACGGACCGGAGAGCCATAGAAGAAGAAGAAGAAGAAGAAGAAAGGTATTACCTATTGTACTGAAAATAAGAATGTTTAAATGTGCTAATTAGTATCTTCAGAACAATTAGTGCTGCTGTATCAGACCACAAATAAGGAAAACAATAATTCAATGTGCTTATAAGCAAAATGAGCAATAAGTGTGATTCAGGTTCTCACAGCCACGTGTATGAAGACGTCAGTCTCCTTGGACGTTGTACCGTGTATTCTAGAATAAGTTTACGAACATTTTGGAGGTGCTCGGTGCCTCGATCATCACGGTGACAATAGTAACGATGAGGGCCGGAAGCACAAAATTTCTAAAACGCAGTCATCATCAAAATGAGCAACCAAAAACTACAACTTACCAGTAAGAAGAGCTGTATTTCTTTCCATCTACCACCACTACAGACTTGAAAAGTTTATCTTCCTGCTGTGTAGCGTAAGCAGGATGTTTTAGACCTCTGGCTCTCGTCCACGCGAGAAGCCGAGTCTTAGGAAGATCCACATCTGATGAGTACAGGCTCCGAAGGAAGGCACACTGCATTTCAACCACATCATCAGCAGCGGTTTCACCGCCTGTTTTCCTTTTCTTAATTTCTGGTTCAAGCAAAGTGGGAACAACTAAGTTTTATTCTTGTTTGATAAGGGAAAACAATTTCTCTTTTAATTCCAAAGGTGCCCTTAGGCTGAGCGAGACGCTGAAGAGACCGTTCGACCTGTACAAACCAGGATGGTGTGACCAGTATGTCATCGGACTTGTCAACCAAGTGGCGCAGGCCATGGACCAAGGGGTCACAGAGGAGGTATAGTAAAGTGACCTACAGCGTATCACCAATTCCAAGCAGTTATTATAGGCTGTGTTTTATAAGCAAGCTTGTCCCTATATTTTAGCATCACGATATAAGGCGTTTAGGTGGTGTGGATAGCAAAGCTCCACACCAGATGAAGGCGAGTGGTCATTTTCATATTGTGGCGTCAGTATTCCCAGTGCACGCTGGTTTGATTACAACCACTCTACAGAAGGGGCATGTGGCAACAAGTACAAAAATAAACTTGGTTGGAAATGAAAGAGTTGTGACAACTTTTCAGTACTTGTGTTAAAATGTATCTGAGACAGGGTGCTTAGATTAAACTGGATTTGACTAGGTAGGGTACACTATCATACTTTTGCTACCAGTGATTTTAGCTCGATACCTGATGAACATGCATCAGACACTTTAGTACTGCACTGACCTGACTGTTTAAGATTCACGTAGTTTTTCAGTTAAACTTCCAGTCTTGTCGGCTGGTAGTTTATATATTCACATTTTATTACCAATATTTAGAGTAGACTTATTGCATACAACATTATTTATAACACCAGGCAAAGTACTCACCTTGTCGTGGTGGTGGGGCTTGAGTACCTCAGTGACCCCAAGAGCTACTGGTAGGGCCTCCCTAGCCAGATTGGTCGAGGGGGAGAGGTCAGACTAAGACAGGTACCCCAGTCCTCCAGGTTGGGGGTTGGTCGCAAGACTAACAACCTTGCACCGTAAAAAGGAAGATGTTTCGAAACCTCGATCAAAGCCTCGGACAGACAGACCTAACAGAGGAACGAATGGAAGAGGAGAACTGAGGAGGCCATGGACCGAATACGGACCGGAGAGCCATAGAAGAAGAAGAAGAAGGCAAAGTACTCAGGCATGTCTATTTTGCAGGTGACAAACCACTTGTTCCAGCAGCCCTCTCACCGGTATGGGATGGACCTGGTGTCCCTGAACCTGCAGCGAGCTCGGGAGCACGGAGTGCCAGGGTACAATAATTACCGGCGCCTTTGCGGGCTGCAGCCCCTGCACCACTGGGCCAACATGCAGCACGCACTGTCCAATGAAACCGTACGACGCTACCAGGATATCTATCGGTCAGTCACTCAAGTTCTTAAAAATTGCTTAGAGAAGTGCAGGGATTGTCTAGTGCATTAGGTTAAGGTTCTTTCCTAGCATTTGACTGGAGGGTTTTAGAATGCCACAGCCATCCTCAGACTAAGTTTTTGGGCTGATATTTAAATCTTGAATGCCTGGAATTTGATTCTGGGCTGAGCTGTTGATACTTTAAACCTCCAGATGACTGTTTGGACAGAATCTTAAAAGAATTACAACAGCTACTTTTCACATCCTTTCTGTTTCATCAACCGCCAGTTTGCCACTGCATAACCAATTGAGTTGATAAAACATTCTTGAAGAAACTAAGAGATGTACATGACATAAGTTATCTAATATTGTCAGGGTACTTAGATTTGGAAGATTAATTTGGCTTGGACTTGAAACTCATAAATAAAGAAATTACTTCTGATAATTTACACCTTCCAGGCCACCAACAGGATATATATTTTTTAAATGTTGCATTTGTATGTGGCATTTGACACTCACCAGTTAACCATTTTCATCAGCTTGCTGTGCTATAATGGAAATAAATAAAAATATTCCTGTAGGCCTATGAAAACCTCAGCGTGGAAAGGGTTAATTAAATAGCACTGTTTAAACAATTTGAGAACATTAGAACTTTACCAGCAAGTTAATTAAGGGATGTTTTATTTTATCGCTGTAAACAAGAAAATTATGGAAGTGTGAGAATGTCATGCCACAGCATTGTAGCGAGTACTTCCACCTCTTTCAACTGATAGCATTCATTTGTTTTTTAGTCACCCAGACGATGTGGATTTGTGGTCTGCTGCTATATCAGAGCACCCAATGCCAGGAAGTTTGGTCGGTCCAACCTTTAACTGTATTATTGCCCGGACATTTAAGGATCTACGACGTGGTGACCGCTTTTGGTACGAAAACTCTGGTTGGCCCAATTCCTTTACACCTGGTAAGTAATACATGAATGTGACAATTAAGCTAGTGGTACCTCTTAAATTAACTGAAGTAACATACAGAATTATTATGCATTGTGCTCATTTTATAGGCACATTTGTCTTCACTTGCAGAACAGTTGCAAGCAATCCGACAGGTGAAGTTGTCCCGGTTGTTATGTGACGCGAGCGATAACCTGGAGACCATCCAAGTGTATGCAATGGTGCTACCAGACTTTCATACGTAAGTGAACCATTTTTATACAGTTAAAGTTGACGTAAATCATGGACTACATACAGCAATCCCTCGATAACCACGATTTCAAGGGTATGCAATTTTCCGTTACTTTTTTCCATCTGCATTATTTGCTTGATGTATCTGCAGTTTTTGTGTTCACATGTTTTCTTCTGTGCTACAAGATCCGCATATTATGGGGTCAGCGCTGCACATATTTTTCATGTCTTATGAAGGAAAGGCAACTTGGGTGTTGTAGAGTTTTATCCATGTCTTATGAAGGAGTGGCAACTTGGGTGTTGTAGAGTTTTATCAGCAGCCAGGGTTCCTGTAACCCTCAATTTCTGATAAGGCTTGGCAAGAGATTTTTGGTTCTTGTGTATAAATCAGTGTAATTTATTTGGTAGTTCCTCTGAGTTTAGTCTCTGATTATAGGAACCCTCGAATCTCATGTAGAAGTCGTGTCTTGCCAAGATTAGACCTGACAATGTGGAGGGACACAACTAGTCAACTGTCATTGCCTCAAGTGGTGAGTTGAATTGACACCTGGACGTGCCTGGAGTCCCAACAGCAAAGATATCTTTCCTTCCCCTTTTACCTGAAGGTGGAAGAATATCTAGCTTTCAAAAATTGTAATTTTATTGAAATATAGACAATGGACGTGAGGCCAGCAGTCAAGCTAGTCAGCTTTGGCTCTCTGGAGCTGTTACGCTACGGATTTAATTTTTTTTAATAGACAGTGGACAAATTCCAAAATACTACTTTTACAGATTATGATGCACCATCATCATAAACTTCAGATTTAATTTATTTTTAATAGTGACAGGGTCTGGAATAGTAGTGATTGTAAGCACAGAATTGGTAATGTGTTATGAGATTTTTATTTATATGTGGTTTTGCTAATGGCAGTAGCTCAAACTATAATTACTTTTACTGAGATTACAAGTACATAGTTTTAAATGACAGGATGATTAATGAATGCAGAATTGGAAAGGATGTGGAAATAAGTGGGTAAAAAGCATCCCGCTACACGCCTATGTAGGCTCTTGGGGGCGAGCGGAGGCATAGCACCTACTCTTTCTTGACCTCGGCACCAGATGGGGGAATAAGTGGGTTCTGGTCCCCGCATTTGCATGGAGTGGCTCAGGGATTATGAAAAGATTTGAACTCAGGACCTTAGAAAACAAAGCAGAAGGGCTGGGACATCTGATTCTGTGTTTCTCTTTCAACGTTTATGGTGGGCTTAATATAATTGAACGACACTTGGTGAATTGCCTGTTTCATGTATTTGGGACCTGTTGAACTTGCACCCCAAGATTTCCCTCATTAACAGATGACTTTATTTCAGCCCCTAGTTGAGGATGGAGATGACAGCAATTCCGTGGAGCTACCATTGGTACCAGAAGGTAAATCATCAAGAATTCAATTCCCAGACACTCCATTTCTTTTTGATATATTTAAAAAGTAGTCTACTTGTTACTAGTTACCGCTCAGAAACTTTGGTTGGAATGCCATATTGTGGGCAGTGTAATTTAATAAGATTGCAGATGTTTGTATGACTGGTCCCCTCTTCCGCTGAGCAAAGGGCATTAAGAGGAGGTACGAAAACTTGCAGAAGATAATCAACAAATAAATTATAAAATTTCTATGTACTGAAATTATATTTTGAGCTTGTAAACAGAACATGCTACGAATAAGCTGGTTTTTCTTATTATTGCCTGGATATATTCTGTATGTTCATTTATTCCACTTCAGACGTGCTCCCTATGTGTAGAATGTAACACCCAGAGTAATTTCAGCATTTTAATTTGTGTACCCAACTTGTAAATGACAGTAAGGCATTGCTCAGGTCATACGTATTTTTCTGGAGTGTTGGATGTTTCAATCACTGTAACTTCTAAACTCTTCTGCTATAATTGGGATGTCATTAATTAGTAATGTAAATGATATTCCCACTATCTTCTTGAATTTTTGGTGTTTTCTACACCTAATTTGATTTTATACACTTAATTTAAGAATTTCAATACAAATGATTGAAGACATGGTCAAATTAATATTTGTTCGGTATAAAAGTTATATTTGTTATATACCAACAGTGTGGCTATCTTCTGAATTGCTTTTAATGTAATGTGACAGCATTGGTTAATTTCTAAAGGTACAATGAAGGAATGCTAACTTTATAAATATTCTACATATACAATTGTATAGAAGACTGTAATTTATACTTGTTGGACAACTTTAGATAAGTATGAACGAAGATGTTAATACGGGAGCTGGCAGTTTTATTCTATCTTATATTTATATACGTATAATCACACTTTCTTATCATCTGTGTGAATCTAGTTTTGTTTTGCATCGGTGCTCTTTGTGAATTCACCCTTTAACGTCGTTGAAAAAATCGATTGACAGGTGGCGTCTTTTGAGGTTAGAACAAATAGTCGATGTTGATCGATATTCACGAGAACATTCTTTACTTACGTTAGATTCCGAGATGTTTGTCGTTAAATTTGTGTCTAGCAGATCTGAATTACATGAATTACAAGAACATCAAGACTGATTTAGGTAAGTGGATGTTTGTCTCTCATACTATAAAAGTGGTTAACTTTCTGGAATACCATTAATTGTACAACTTTTACGCGAATAAGTATTGTGTGGGAGTAGCCTAAAACTTTTCACTGCACAGTGTAGGATTATGCTGAACGAGAAAGTTGTCCAGTATTATTGAAGGACGTTCTATGAATTGTAATGGTTGTATAGAATTAAGTAACACGTGAGCATAATTACGAATAAAAACGGATGGACAGAGAAAAGGAAATCCTTGGCGTATTAAATTTGCCACGTGTGTGGAACCGAGCTTCACGACAAACGAATAGCGGTTATAGGAATCTTGTCATTTTATAGTTTGTAGGTTATGAATAAGAAAAAAAGTAACATTTTTACAGTGAAGAAAATACGTTATCCGTATTCTAATCTTACGGCACGTTATCATAATTAGAATTGAGTTGCCTTTTAATTTGTGTGCTACATACACGATTTGTTAACGTATAAATACAACAGAATTAATATTGATGCTGTCTTTGCAATGTCATGGGTACGAAAGTACAGCAGCCATCGTCTGCTATTACTACCGCATTAGACCGAGAAATATAGTAAAATGAATAGGTTTGATTGGAGTCGGTTGTGACAGTTCTGTACATATTATGTCAATAAGAAAAGTGAATATATATATTTAAATAGTATACACCTGTGATACACAGTACATAGCCTATATCTTGCTGCCTTAAACAGGCCTTTGTTATAGTAACGAATGCTTCAGTCTGGCTAGTACTTCACTGTCAGACCACTAAGTTTGGAGGAATGTATAAGAAATGGTTTGCTGTGTAACACAGCAATAGCACATTATTATTAAATATTTTAACATTGTGGTGTAATTGTTTGGAAGATTTAATAATATTGCATTAGACCAGGATTGACCACTGCGTTGAAGGCGATACTATTCCAAGGGTAGAGGGAGAGTTAAAAATGACGGTGATCCCGGGATGTCATCTACGAAAATTAGGGCAAGGGGACGTCATTAACAAACTTTCTGCGTATGTAGGTTCTCGTTTATTCTTTCTAACTCGTATGCTGAAAAAGAAACAACAGTTATAATTAGACAGTTTAATTTTATGTTTAACTTAACAGTGTGAGCAACATAAAATTCGTATGAAAGTTTGATGTTCGCATATAAATATAATAAATTAATAAACTTTCGTAAATTCTATAAGCATGATTCTAGAACTTGTTAATTGTAAACAAAATATTATGAATTCTTCTTGGGTTGCCAGCCATGTCAGGTGGTTGTGTGGAGAAAACACCATCGTTTCGAGAACCGTCTTCGTCCTGAGGGTAAAAACTTGTCGTCTTGCCTGATTTGTAATACATTACAATATTTTGCGAAGTTCATTTTTCTTCAATTGCTATGTAACTTCTAATATCCAAAAGAACGACCTATTTTAAGTAAGCTGGCGTATCGGAAAACCTCCAAGTACAGGATTTTCAGGCTATGACACTGAAAGAATGCGGTGTGTGTACATGAGCGGGTAATTATTGGATAATTTTACTTCATGAGATACATTTTTTGATTGGCGAAAAATAAATGCCTGGGACAAGAATCTAATCTAATCTTTGGATTCGTAGTCGCACAAACTGAGTGACAATATGCACTTGGTAAAATGTTGGTCACGACCGACCGTCGCGTTCAAGTGGTTAGCACTCCTGCGTCTTAGAGGTCCCGGGTTAAAATGTTGGCTCGTAGGCTGTCGTGACTGATGTTTTTCGTGGTTTTACTCTGTCCCTCCAGGTTATGGCCGTGACAGCGCTTTAAGTTAGGCCACAACCGCTTCCTTCCATGTTTTTTTCAAATTATTGTTTACTATCTTCCTCTCATTCGACGTCGTCTGAGGTGCTTAAAAGCGTCGTTATATAAACTATCAATATCAATGTAACATTTGTCACAGTAGTGCACCAACTGTATGAGGTCACTCACCTACGAGCTTGGAGTTCAGGAGTTCTCCCAGCACGTAGAAGCTAAAGATGGCACCAGTGCAGATCGCGAAGAAGAGCATTCTAAGTGCCCAGGTGTCCAGCACGCGGTAAATGGGGTAGATCCACGCGCCGTCGTACAGAAACGCGTTCAGGCACCTGCACATTTGGGTTCTTATCGCTTCACATGCACTAGACATTCGAGTCATCCTTTAAAGCACGATAATCCTTACAGGCACTGGTTGTATACGTGAGACGTTAAATGGATTAAAATGGTTCAGGGTTAGTGAATGGTAATAACTGAACATTCGGGCTCGATTACGAGAGAGTTTTTTTTTGCCCCAAATGACCGTACTTTCTGTTGAAGTAATCTTTTAGTGATTTAATGAACAATGAGAGCCATAACTACTGAATGACTGAATGGAACAGCGGCTACTGACTTATTTTCTTCGTAAAACTATTCCGATTTCGACTTTTCAGGACCAAGAAAATCTCCTTTTCTCGTCGTCGCAAACCTGTTAATGCACGAATTTTAATTATTTATGCACTTAATGTGGAAATAATTATTATATTAACCTGTTAATGCACGAATTTTAATTCTTTATGCGCTTAATGTGGAAATAATTATTATATTAATATTTTTCGGTTCCATTGGATCAGTATAATTCGCACGTGATAATGTTTTTTGAACAAAATTAATAACAGCAACAGTTTAAATAAATTCCAGCAAAACATGAATGCGTAATTTACCGAGATGAGGTTAGAACGGAACGCATTAAAGATGGAATAAGGACTGGATGCTAACAATTCGTAGAGGTTCTGTTTTAAATTCTAAATTTACTAAAATGTTCAAGAACTTTGACAACATCGAAAATTATACCCATGACGTATTTGTATCGAGAAGGTTTTTTAATTTTTGCCTTAAATACTTTTATACGAGATTAACATTAAATTAGGAAATTCGTTTGAGTGTATGGTACTCACAGGATGTCATACACCGTGAGGTAGAGCGCCAGTGTTGCCAATCCAAGGCTTCGCTTGGAATAGCGATGCCTGGTGATGCGCATCTCTATCACCAGGGCGACGATGATGACGGTGTGAGTTGAGTGGTTGGTCCATGAGGGCAAGACGACGTCCATGGCGCTCGGGAACACCAGCTCCCGATCGATCATATACAGACCCCAGAACATGGACGACACAAACTGCTGGCACAGTGTTATATGTGATATTATACCTGTCGCGTAGGAAACAATCTTTGGACTATCACAACACAGTCACACGATGTACCGACAACCTCGTACTGAGCCCATGAAAAGGTGGGAACGGCGCTTCCCTATGTCATTTCAAAGGGAGTCTCCTGGTAAAATCGTTAACCTGCTAGCCCCCCATCCGCCAAAATAAGTGCACCGTAAAGTGCTTCCTGTCTGGCCAGATACTTGAAGCTGAACTTAACGTTTTCGCCAACATAAGTGGTAATACAAATGCACCGTAAAGTGCTTCCTGTCTGGTCAGATACTTGAAGCTGAACTTAACGTTTGAATTTTAGGTGCATTTTATGATTTTACGATACAGAAAAATAGGCTTGTGACACTTTCATCTGTTGACGAAAAGCATGAAAACCAGAGTCTCGGTCTAGTATATGCTCTGTGGTATCGCCGCGCCCTTTCGGCAACTTCTCCGGCAGGAGTGTCGAGCTGTCAGTCTAATTGATCTCGGCAGGCGTTAACTGTGTGATGATATACAAAAGAAACCTTTACTCAAACGCCTAATCATCGCCATCAAGTCGAAATCTAAAATGGATAATCTGTTCGTCTCAGGTTTCTTGCCCGTCTTTTGCGGGGCTCCATTTTATTATCAGAGTTTCTTGTGGTTTTACTTAATCCGTAAAACAAATGCGGGACAGATTTCCGGTAGAGATTTTAAACGTTTAGTTTCAAGTGCATTCACGTTGTGATATTCTCAATAGTCTCCAGAAAACCTGTAGCAGCGTCAGATAAAGAGGTCAAGAACTCTTCGAGGTCATCTCCGGATTAATGTCTACAAATGTGATTGACGCAACGTGAGGTTCTTTGGCTTTGTTCCAAGGACAATAGTCCACTGATATAATTGGTGGACATCGGAAATCCGGGAAAGTTACGCCACAATTTTGTGTCTGACACAGTAAAGATTCTGAATAATGCACTGACTATCAATCTGTGACTCGTGACGTTGTTGGTGACCCACGGAATTTTTAACTTGTTATGAAGATGTTTTGGTATGTATGGACGAACAGATGAATGAAGACAATGCTTGTGCACAGGCTCTCTGTGTATTTATGCTTGCATATATTATTTACAAGTTTATTTTATCAGTTACTAGCCTGAAAGAGTTCTCTCAAGTTTCCTAAATTTTGTCTAAGATATTTTTAGATTTCGTAAATATTTAGAGATGCGATTAGACATTCAGTAAAATGGTATAATTCTTTTTGAGTGAAATTATACTAAAATAACTTGCAGCTGCTGTTCCTGTCTAAAAAATGAAGCCGTGTCACTGTTAGTAATTACAGACCTAGCTCCATTTTAGTTTTTTTTTCTTAGTTTGACTGAACTTATTATACATTACCATGTTTCTCATTATTTTAAACATAATTTAAACCCTTGTCAACATGGTTTCACTAAATCGAAATATACCGTTACGAATTTGGTTACCTAACTTGTTTTTTACGCTCTGCTCTCAACGTTAAGACATTGAAATAAAGAACTGAATTGAATTTTGATAAGTCGCGGGCGTTATGAAGGACGACAGACATTCTGCGTTGTTTTTGTGAAAGTCTGACCAACGTTTGGATCCGTGGAATGTGAAAAGTTGAATGTGTGTATATATATCTATGTATGCAAAGTTAGTAGTGACGTGGCTTGTCACTGACCAGCGTCCCTGGGAAGAACAGAGACGTAAAGATGAAGTCTTTGACTCGACGGACCCATTCTCGTGGAGCAGCATTCCTCTCGGATAGTCGCAGGACGTCCTCAGTTAAGCAGATAACGAAGTACACCATTTGGACCGCCTGAAACAGACCACCGCACATCAAGTCACTGAACACTTTTTGGAAAGTGTATGAAACAACTATATTACCGGCTGCTATCCTGGTTTTATTCAGTCCCTACGTCAGACGTGGCGGTCGAAATGTTAGTACACATGCGTATGCTAAAGATCATAGGTTCAAATCTTGGCCCGGATTCCGGCTGTTCTGATTAAGGCTTCTCGTTCGTTTCCTTAGTTACGATGACAGGTACTTTCCTGGAGGCAGGATTATTAGTTTAAAATGTCTCTTTTACCGTAAAGAAAATTATGGATGGTTTGTAAATTAGAATATAAATGCATTTGCAAAATAAATTAAATGTATTTTATTTTTTGATACATATTCATGGACGTTGTTTATGGGCCCCGGGATTAGCGAATAGTTTAATACTGTTTCAAAAGCGTTTTAGTTCGTCGTTTTTGTGTCATTTTGTTTTTATGTCTTCTGTATTTCTGTGGTATACGCAACGCACATAAGGAGACCCTTCTTATGTGACGTTTTAGAAAAACATTTATAAAATTATTTTCGTGCCTAAGACATATGTCAATTACCATGGCATTTACAGGTCTATCTCTCATTTATTTTGTGTGTAACCATTTTCCATTATGGCTAATACAAACGCCAAAGTAATGTAACATGTGCTAACTCTATTTGGCCTGGAAATGTTGTAAAACAGTCGTTTTAAAATTATATTTTTTGAGAATTTCTATATTCAAATAAATTAAACAGCTCTTTAGAGAGTGTCCATGATTATATTCACAGGAACTGAGTGTCTTGGTATAAATTCGAAATGGGTACCTTCCCCCCATTTATATGTTGCCACACGCTCAAGGCTGCCTGTCGTTAGGCATTTCCCCTGCGATATGATGGAATGTTGGCTTCCCTGAAATGCGTTGCTGAATGCAAACATCCCTGACCGCACTCAACCAACAAATGATAACTGTTTGCATTCTTAACACTCTTTGCTATCAGCTAAGGACGTCTAAACAGAAACATGAATGGTATACCGCAAGAAACAGCGACCCAAAGTCCAAGTGTCTGACAACTTAATCGAAGGAAAGTTTTGTGTTCTGAGAATTTGTACGTCTGAATTGGGAGGGAAGGCGAAAATCGTCTGCGCGCCAAGAGATGAAGGCCTTCAAAAATGTAATAGAAATTACAAGTTTCCTGCTGTTCGAGTACGTAATAGCTGTCTAACTCCTAACTTGGACACTTATGGTGATCCCTTGCCATGAAGTCAAAGCACGTCACGCCTAGTCAAGCTTTGTCACGCTTGGGCACGCGTGGTCACTAAGTCACGCTTCGGCATGTTTGCGTTATGTTACGCAAAGCTCGGTTAAATTTGGATACTTTGCAATACGTTAAATTAAGTTTCGACATGTTTGGTTAGGTTAGGTTAAATTTGTTTAGTGGATTTTGATAGGTTAGATAACGTTTTGAAAATTTTTGTGACGTATTGATACTTATGGCCACAATTCGTCACGCCATTACTGTACGTCACGCATAGTCACGCTTGGTCACGCACGGTTACGCTTAGTCAAGCTTTGTAAATATTCGTCACGTTTCGACACTTCTGGCTATGTTAAGTTAAATTAGGCTAGTTTAGGTTAGGTTTAATTATGTTATGTTAGTTTGTTAGATTAGGTATCTTTTTGAAGATATTCGTCACGTTTCGTCACTTATGGCCACATCTCGTCCCGCCTTTACAGTACGTCACGGGTAATCAGGCTTTGTCACGCTTTTAAAATCTTGGTGATGTTTTTACACTTTCGGTGTCCTTTTCTCAAGCTTTCAAAGGAGGTCACGCCTAGTCACACTTTGTCAGTAATATATATTGTTGAAGATAATGGAGTAGACAGCAGCAGCTACTAGAATACATTATTTGATATCGCCCTAAACGTGGGATCCCTAAATAGGTGTACGAAACGCTGACTTCTGATTTTCTCTTGCGTTACGTATGTTTTGTCTTCGTTCTTAGTAGTCACAGCTGTAAGGTGCTGATGGAGCACATTTCCGTCTACAGAAACTCTGCCATTGTATTCGAATTACATTGTATTACATCATTAATCCTCCATGGACACGCGCGCATGCTTGTATTTTACACATACAAGACCAGACGTACGGCACTGCATCTCCATATAAAAGCATAAGTACGCTGTTTACAATAACAGTTATTTATTGTAAGAAATCCATTCGTTGTAATGCTTTGTTTGAACTCAGTGCATGGGAAAATGGTAGCGTAACAGAGGCCCGTCTATCTGGCTTTCCGCATTGCCTCGTCAGAACGACTGTCTATAAAGAAATGGTTAGATTTTTGTTCGGTAGGAGATTAGTGATAGGGGCACAAACAAAAATAATTATCAAAATATACTAAAATATAAACTTTTTGTATCGGTACTTCAAAGTGGATACAACTTTGTATCCTGTTCCTTGTAGAGACTTTTCAAGTTAACTGTTTATGAAACAACACAAGGAATAATCCATACAACATTTCTGAGGAACATACTGCCTCCATGTTTAGTTATAACCAAAAAGACATTTTCGCCGCTGTCAGAACCTATAATCTCTGATAACAGATTAATTTATGGACCTATTTTTGAGGAAAGTAATTGCTGCTTACGCTCTCATCGTCGTTTTATTCCTCAGTACCTCCTGTATAATGCTAGTACAACATCTTTAAAATATCTGAGTGGCTTATTGGATTAAGTCTGCAAAGAATAATTCCAGACCCTTCCCCATTCATCATTCAGAATTACATTACAACTTAATTAATGCTGATGGTAAAAATAAAGTTTGTCCCACTATACGCCATGTAGGCGCTTGGGGTGAGAGGAGGTATAGCTCCTCTCTTCCTTGACCTCGGCACTAGATGGGGGTGAGTGGTCAGCATCACGCCTCGGCCGGCTTTACCCCCGGGAAAGGACCCCGGTACCCATTGTAGAGGAGGCTGGGTGGGCCCCAGAGCCGGTCTGGACGCAGAGGCTAGAGGAAAAATCCTCTGCCCCCGTCGGGGATCGAACCCCGGTCTTCCAGTCACTATACTGACTGAGCTATCCCGGCTCATAATGCCGATGGTAAAGTGTCTTTGTATAAACGATACTCACGAAGTTCCAGCAGGTGAAGTAGCGCCACTTGAACTTCTTCAGGACGTTGTGCACGTAGTCGTCGTCAGACTTCGTGAAGTCAATCTGTGTCAGCAGGTGGAAACTGACGTAAGCGTGGTGAAGTGACACCAGCAGATGGAAGAGAGCGTTCAGCATCGCGATGTAGCGTCCGCCTGCGACAGCGCCGATGTTATGACGACTATTAATTCGTGCTTATAAGTGCCGCTGGCTTTGTCGTCTGTTATCGCTTCCAGACGACTTGCGCGATGGGTAGCGATCGAAAGGTTTCGAAACTGTAGGGTGGGAAAAAAGGAGTTGCTGGTTTCTCAAGAACCTCTTTGTATCTGGTATTAATCCGGTGTCTGGTCTTATTCCGGTTCAAAACGAGGACTGAATATCCTGACTTGAATATTTTGAGCATCTTGTCAGCGGTCGGAAGGTAACACACGGACAAGTTTTTCGTCAGGCCAGACAGCGAGAATATTTTTCGATGGTACTCTGTAATTTACCGATTACTTTTCAAAGTTTTTCAGATGTGTTTTATTCGAAGAAACTGGCCGTATTGAGAAACTTCAATCACGTGGTTATTGGTTTCAAATTCCAAGAAGCAAAGTTATCGAAGTAATAGTTTTACCTCTCTGCCGTCTTTAAAATAAACTTATCGGAGGGAGACTACCTTTTCTAATTTTGATTTTCCGAAGAATCTTCGTTATGCAGCTGTTTTTAGACGTAGTACATCGATGGCAGTTGTAGCAAAATGTTTTCTGACTTTCTTTTGGAATTCAACAGTCGTCAAAGTGTTTTACGAATTACGAAATTTTAATCAGGAAACACTACCTAACACTGAATATTCAGGATTTTTGGTATAAAAGTGTGCCCAATAAATAATTTTGTTCCGCCTTATACTTCAGCTGCATGAAATATTAAAAGTGTATATAGAAAATAGTCGCTGACCAGAATGATCGCAGATTCCAGTTGGTGTTAGGGGTGTCGGTGGTATTAAGCCGAATCAGAACAGGTTCTAGTGGCGGGCTCCTGAAAACACGACAATGAGCATTCGGATTCCGTAAGAGGGATGGATTTTCGTGATCAACTGAGCGACCATCAGCTTCTTAAGGATGATCTATATTCCAAACGTTGCTTACGATGTTCACAGACTCTTGAACTCTATTTGTTGCGGGGACTGTCTCAACAGTCTTACAGTGAGACTTACATCCTCTTTTGTTCGTGAAATCGTCATATAATGTTGACAATTACTTAAGTCTGAAGGTTTCTAGCAATGGTGCGTTAAAATGTGTAAAAGTGTTCTTTCGGAATTTCTCCATCTTCTGATATCTAAAATTATAAAACTACAACGTTTCGGAAGCTGGATTCGGCTTCTGTCTTCAGGTAAAAGAAATGGGGAAGAGGTAAGACAATATATCAGTTGGACCTCCTGGTTCAGCTAGCTTTAGACCTGGCTAATCTGAAATTCAAGGAGGTGGCTGTCTTCTGGGGTGTTGAACCATGTATATTGACCGACGTTCCAGAGCAGTCTACTGCCTCTATCATCAGGGTGCAACACTCGAAAAGACAGCCATCTTCATACCCGTTGCTGTGAGAACTTATATCACCACATGATGAAGTACATTTTCCAAGTCACCTACAGATTACACAACCAGTGAGTTATACGCTGACTCTCGTAAATCGGTGGAACAAACCGAATTCAATGCTATGAAAACACAGATTTATTTCTTCTTAGACAGCTCCCAAGAAATTAGTACAGAAATTAAGCCACCAGCAACATTTGTGTGTGATGTATTTTGGTTTGGTTGTAATTTTAATGAAAATTTGGCCATTTTTTACATCGTATGTT
>NW_019060257.1:46275-63626 GCF_000696155.1 Zootermopsis nevadensis
ATCAGTTTAATTAACTACGTTGTTCCCATTTGAAACCACCCTTGCGTGACAGGAGAGTGTCTCACCCCATAGTGCACTGGCGATCGCCTCTCCCAGCAGGTAACAGACGCCGGGAACAATGAACGTGGTCACGACGTTCATCAGGATCTGTTGGGTCCAGCTGAGGTGGTAGTAGAGCGGATAGATCCATATGCCGCGGGTCCAGTATGTGTACAAATAGCTGCAACAACAGATAGTTGAACCACTGGGGATTTGTCGATTTTGAATTATGTTTAAAGAATGAGGCATATTACTTACTGATAGTTTCGATAACAGAAGAACTTATATTTATATTTATTTAGTGTTCTGTCTGACGACAGGTCCATATGAACAGGATCCTTCCCTCCTTTTCTCGGACTGGGACCTGTTCATATACGTTCTTGGCAGATGATCCAGAAGTGGTTTGCCATTGCCTTCTTCTGTGTGTGAATGGAGTAATTGTTGGGATGCCACGGAGAAACCGGGGAAGCCCCAACAGAAGAACTACAAACAATTATGTCCATCATGGTATTCTGGATTATGACGCCGACACAATCCGGAATACCACATCTGAATCGGCAATTTGCAAAACCACAAGTGTCCACAAAACTCATTTTTGAGAAAACTGGAAAGGAAGCTATAAGATAAAGTTATTTTCGGACTCGTCTTGTTTTTATAAGAACCCACAATTCTGCCGGATAGACCTATCCAAGTCACTGTGAGTTTCAATGCTTTCTTTATGGTTCTTTAAGCCAGAACATGACATTGAATTAACATTATTCCGTCATTTGTGTACTTTCGTCAGGAAATAAGACAGAAAATTTTGCGTGCACTCAATAAAAACACAGACTGAAGCATTTGTCTCCTGTGATTGTCATAGCAGCAACAACTCAATTCTTTCAAAAAGTGGACTCATGTGGTTTGGAAATGATCGATTAAATTGACATCTTTTACCACAGTGAGTACGCTGTGTGGCCTTGTAGGTGGATACCAAAGTTTTGGAGATACTTACGTCATCCATTTCAGGGCTCTGAACAGCCCGTAATACCAACATTGACATGTGAGTAACTTGCTTCTTTGACTGACCAGGTTAGGTAGCTGAAGCAGTAGAGAAACAGGAGACCCAGGTGCATGCCTCTGCGGTGGTAATGATGCGGTCTGAGCAACATCTCCAGCACAACCACCACAGCCACATCAGTGTGCATGAAGTGGTTCACGTGAGGGGCCACGTACTCGTCTACGATCGCAGGGTACACCAGGCTTCGGTCGTAGCTGTAGATCGTCCAGAACAGCGAAAACACGACCTGCTAGCACTACATGTGGTAAGTCGATCGCGTCTTCTTTGCGTACTTTATTCTGGCGTTCCTACCACGACATCCCGCCATTCAACTCTGTGTGTTAAGCGAATTTATGAAAGCCAGATGTCTGAATCGAAACAATGAATCAGTTCCAGAATTAAAAATTTAATTTGTGGAATGGATCCCTGACTAGAATCACGCCCGACTGAAGGGACTTAAAAATGAAGGAACAGAAAAGTTTTCACCCAGGTCAGACCGGGAATCGAAAATGAAAAAACCCCGAACAATATATTTCCAAGAAAGTCAGCACAGCAAAGGATAAAACTCGAAAAAAGAGGTAAAATAGACTGCGGCGTACCAGTCCCGTAGGAAACACGAGAGCCTGGAATAGGGACTCTCTCAGCTTCTGCCACCTCCTGAGGAGCGGCAGGTCGTTCCCCGTCACCGCACGCAGGGCGTGCTCCCCCGTGCAGGCCGAGAAGTAAACGCACTGCATTATCTGCAAGTAATCAGTCACAGATTTTGGCTTTTACCCCCCGTGGTACCGCTGACTCTGTAGGATCTGAGGTCTTCACGGCGGCGAGTCTGAAGATGGCTGTTGCGCCGTGTAGTCTGGTAGAAGTTTATCGACGTTTCAGAGATCCTTTCTGCCTCCATCATCAGGGCGATGAATAAATCACTACCGGAAATGTGGTCAACAGGCCTGTAGTTCTGGCCAGTGTTATGTCGTGTCTGCATCTGCCACAAACTTTCCTCGTGCGGCTTATTCGTCGCCCTGATAGAGGAGACATTAAACTCCACGGAAACGTCGGTCAGCATCTGCCAGGCTGCAAGGTGCTGCTGTATTCCTTAAGACAGCCATGATCGAAAGATAAACTAGTCGGGTATGAAAAACAAGATGTCCGTAAAGGACTTTAGTGTGTATTCTTTTGGAACATGGAGACGGAGATGGGAGAATAATATTAAAGTGTAAACGTGTGAAGTATGCTCAACTGATTCTGGTGGATGTTCGTGACGAGTGATTAAAATTAGTTTTCGTAGCAACAGGGCATTTCTTAACACTAAACATAACCTACGCTGCTTAACAGAACACCTGGTTACACATTGGTTGACCTTTTGAAGACTTTTAATATGCGTTATCCAACTGCTAACTGAACTTGAACTTCGTACATGAGAATGTTACGTCGTCGTATTTGGCGCACAAGCCATGCGTTGTCATTTGTTAGCTGATCTCATTTTTCGTTCCAAAGTCAGGCTGTAGTCAATAAGACGAGGAACTCTGGACAGACCGAGAGTAAACGTCATCTTTAAATGTTTTAAGCATCCGGTCATTTGTCCTCTGTGCGTGTATCTGCTAAAGTTATACATCCTTGAATACGAATTATTTAAATTGTTTAATCCGGGATTAAATTAATAATACAGGCTTAGCTGTGGTATAATCCGTCCGACTAGATCCGGAAATCGTGAACTCTGACGCAACATAGCAACAGTTTCCTTCACGTCCTAAAACAAATTACGGGACACAGTCTTATTTAATTCCACTTAATAATGTCTGCACGGATACAAAGTGACACAGAATAAGACAACTTATTCAGAAACCCTGATGAAATAAAACTGTTGGTTCTGAGCTAGAATAAATTTCCTTGAAAAGTATTGGTAACCATGAATTGACTTCTCTGCAAAAGTTTTATCGTGTGGGTAAAAAATCCACTCAAAACTTGGTGCGTTCCAGAACCCAGCGAAATGTAAATTCTACAGCAGTGACTGCAGAATGTAATATAGGAATTGTAATGCGACAAAGACTACACATGAGAACTTAGAAAGCGGAAGGTGTAGGATTCAAATCCCGATGCCTTCCACGTTCAACCCGGTGAGATACTAGGGTCATGTTAAGGTCAGCGAGATAATCCAACAAGTAAATACAGACGCTTAATCTGGTATCACACCTCGACGTAATGCATATCGTGAAATAGCAGACAATGCTACATGTCCACTCCTAATACTTGGGCTGATTTTGGAAACGTCACCATATTCCACGTCGTGGCGTAATACGTAAAATCCGCTTTCCTTTGTCAGATTTCACTTAGTGAGATTATGGGAACGCCCGAGACAGAACACGAGCGAATGTCCCTTACCAGGTTCCACACCGTGAAGTATCGAAACCCCATGTCCCTCATGACAGTGAGGTATCTGTCCGTCGCTCCTGCGTAGTTCACGGTCAGCAGATGCACAGTCGTGTAATGGTGCAGACTCACCAGCAAATGAAAAGCTTCCAGCAACATCTCGAGCAAAATCGGTCAGAAGCTCTGCATTTCTGTCAAAACACACGAAAATGACCGCGTGACAATGTTGCGATAGCCGACCTGAAATAATTAATTTCTAACAGTGTGGGTAATATTTAAAATTCGGTATCGAAATGTATTATTTGCTCTGGGTGCACAGTAATACGGAATTAAATTTCCAGACTCTGAATTGAAACTTTATTTCCAAGATTAAATGTAATTTTAACCAGTCATTTAAAATGTAATTTCTTAGGTACCTTAACCTGCCCTTAGAATACGCAAAATTGACATATAACGCGTAGAACAAGATTTTACCCCTCGTAGAGGAGCAGAGAAACATTTGTTCAACCCACAACAAACAGCCAAAATGTTTTGTTTGTAATATACTGCATAAATCTTGGCACGGTTCTGCTTAATGTATTTTGACGTCTTAATAAGGATGGCAAACTGTTTGCGAATATCATCATGACAACACAACAGTTTCTTGCGAGAGTTTATACCTGTTACAAAATAACCGTCAATATGAAAACATGTGGGGGAACCCCCCCCCCCCCCCCAATGTTATGTAACAACAAGGCCGAAAAACTGCTTCCTTAAGGAGGTCACATAATTGCCTTGAACGGTCTCGTAATTCTGGAATAACGACCAGTATGTGGCAGGGACAGTCTCTCGAGAAAATGAAAGTGCGAATAATTTTGAAGCTCGTATTTGCAGTGGGGCTTTGAGAGACCCAAATGCCCGTTGTGTGAAGGAGAGCGGTGATTCTGATTAATCATGCCAAAGAACAAGAACATTAATTCCATGGCTGACATTAATATAAAACTTTAGTTATTTATTTCAATTCTTTTAACTCCTGCCCCCTCCACATACCTCGACCGCAAGAATTCCGAGTTCCGTGGGACTCTCTGTTGCCATTCGATATTACACGTCCATATAATCAGTGTAGTTGAAAACAGTAATCAAATTCCTCTACAATTAGAATGACCACAAGAAAAGCTGCCTTTATCCTCACTTGATGAATGCAAAACTGTTTTAAAGCGACCTTCTTTTCGTAAAATTTCTAAGTCAAAAATCTGTTGTTATTATAATAAACTAGGGCGTTCATAATTCTTGCAAAAGGCCTTGTAACTTCCAGTATGAGGACGATTTAATCAGGGACAATTTAAGTGAACGGTTCATGTAGAACGCAAAAGTAACATGAGGTACAGGAAAGTTTAGTTGGTTACCTCCAAGGGAAATGAACACTTGGCAGACGGGATAATATTAAAATTGATATTGGGGACTCAGCTGACTCAGGACAGTATCAAACAGTGAACCTTTGTTAAGTATAGTAATAAACTCTCAGTTCCTACAAAAGCAAGAATTTCTTCACAAGCTGCGTTACTATTAATTTTTCAACCAGTACGATAAGCCATTTAAGCTGCGTTACTATTAATTTTTTCAACCAGTACGATAAGCCATTTAGTAGATGTTAAGTATTCATCCCGCACATGCTTCTTAAGTGTCACGCCTGTGTGATCTTGACTTAAAACACTGTCGCAAACTTTGTCTTAATTTACGAATAACGCGAGACACCCAACAAACCTTCACTTTAAGCAACGATTTCATTATGGTAGATACCTGGCTTGAGTTGAGTAGGCAACGCTCAGAGCCGTAAACTCAGCACAACTGAAGGCTGTGCCCGGTTGAGAGCGGGCGGCCTTGATTGCACGCTCCAGTCTGCTACAAAATGACGACATTTGCCTGCAATTATGACGTCCAATCATTCAACTGATAAGTTGCAATCTCACCGTCGTGAAATCCGTTTTTCTGACCAAAACGTCTAACTTCCCATGCTTCAGACACACCTGTTAGATGTTAATTACGTTTTAGAAGAAATTCTTGTTCTGTCAGGACGTGATTTTCCCCATTTTGGATGTACACTCGGGCTGGACTCTCAGGCAAATGAAGTATCCTGAGCTACACAGATTTACGACGCAATTCAAAAGACTAAATTAAACCAACAAGTTGTTGTTAACACTGACTTGATTTCCGCCAAGACGTTTCGTGGTTTTGATGCCATTTGGATACCAAGGTATCGCCTCCAGCTTCACCCTAAAAGATCCTCCGAAATAACTCACTTTTTTAGTACATGGGTTTACAAACCGCTCTCATTTTCATTGAGGTGTGAAAGTCACCTTGTTTCTAACGATATACCATAGGGTGACGTACTTACGCATTGCTTCGTTTGCTGTAGATGTGTGGGAACGATTAAAATATCGGATAATTTTTGCTAATCCTTTCAGCGATGCTTTTAATATAGGCGGGAAAAAGACCCTCTACCCTGGCATTTCTTCGTGGTTTATTTGAAGTCATCCCAGCAGAATACCGCGATGTTATCTTAAAACGGGTCATGGGCAAACCTAACCTCATCTTTTATTACGTCAGTAAACATGAAAAAACACTTCCTCTCTCCGGACCATCGGACTGTGACGGTGACAAGTTACGACGGTCTTGCATTGGTCCACACTACACTTCTATACTTACAAGTGTTGCCACTCTGCTCTCTAACAAATACGCTGTGTCCGTGGGTTTTGGTTTCTGGTGAGATCCGTGTCGAATGTTTTGTGTTAACCAACGCTTCGGCGAACGTATACGAATATATTTTTCAGCAGAATACCGCGATGTTATCTTAAAACGGGTCATGGGCAAACCTAACCTCATCTTTTATTACGTCAGTAAACATGAAAAAACACTTCCTCTCTCCGGACCATCGGACTGTGACGGTGACAAGTTACGACGGTCTTGCATTGGTCCACACTACACTTCTATACTTACAAGTGTTGCCACTCTGCTCTCTAACAAATACGCTGTGTCCGTGGGTTTTGGTTTCTGGTGAGATCCGTGTCGAATGTTTTGTGTTAACCAACGCTTCGGCGAACGTATACGAATATATTTTTAATGAATTGAATATAAACATGAAGTTTTTTTCCTTCGCCGGAATGACTCCTCGAACGCAACCAACTACACACTGAGTTGTGATCTCAGGTGACACTGATCACTCCTAATGACAAAGTTTAGAATTGTAATGAATTTTAAGGATCTGCAAAGAGAGATTTTGTGGTCAGTTGAACTATTCTTGTGTTATAAATCTGTTATACTCTGCATCGCTTAGGGTGCAGATACACAAAAATCTAAATTTAATTGACTTTACTGGGTTTGGGTATTTTATTCATCTGCATCCTTACTTCCTTCCTCTGAAAATTACTGCATGAACAGAAAGGGTTTTAACAAATACCGAAAAATGCACCTGTGAATGGCATTTTATTGAAAGTATGGAAGAAAAGCACTTTCACAATGTATAACAGCTACACAATACCGCGTTCGCTCAAAAACGATATTGTGTCATAATACAAAAACAGGTGTTGCCATCCCATTATTGTAATTTCTGAAGTAATATGCTCAGAACGATGGTAAATAAAGACTTCAGGAATTCATAAACATGTAACTAATGAACAAACACATAACTTCATTTTGTAACATTACACACCATGCCATTCTTGATTACCAATTGTGAATATAGACCACATTCTAGTACGTGAGGTCATAGTAACAGTGGCATAAGGACCCAAATAACAACCAGCCATCTTTATTAAATATTGATACAAACTGTTCACAAACATTCTAATAATAAATCTACTTCTTCTCACGCTTTTCTAGAAAATGAATTACGACAGAATGCCGCTCGTTTTATTCTCAGAACGGATTACTAAGAAAAGATATTCTTGGACTGTTCTCCGCATAGCAGTTTCAAAAAAAGTTCATTTAACAAACAGAACACAAGTTTTTATTTGATACCATCCCGTGCCATTGCAGTGTTAACGTAATTCACAAAATCCTCTATGGGGGAAACTGAAATACTGAAAATAGCATTAGCCGAGTCAGAGAAGGGGGAGTGGTCTTATTTAAATGCAACCACACAAATCAGCACAGTTGCTGGTGTTAATGAAGAGTGATTAAGGAACAGAATGAATTGATTGACGATACACAGAAATGGGAGAATCCTGAAAAACATTGCTGCAGCGCACACTGCACATGAAGGAATGCTGAATGATCCGGCGTACAAACTATGCACGGCCACATCGCACGGCGAGTCTTAAAGGGCGCGATGGCATTTTGCGACTAGCGTCGATACGATAATTAATTTGAAATGTTTTTTGCTGCTGATAAAACAGACCCTGAAACAAGAAAGTGTCACAGTATTCATAATATGTATATGTGTGGAGGAACTTGTGCAAAAACACTCCACAATGAATGGAAGCACATAAATGTGACAGCGGAGTAAATTATACAGCCTGTAACAATGAGCTGCAGCAGAATATTCCATTACATACAGAGCTGGTGCTTTCAAGTAACCTTTAATTAACTTATTACTACTAAATTCTGTATACAAGAATATAAGCAGCACCAAAGAGGATGTTAACTGATTACGGGGGCCATACCACTGGTTACTATGCCTTAAAATAACATGGCAGAAACATACAATACATAACAATAATAAGAGCAATATCCTTCATCTTCAGGCCTATGTTAATACTGGGACACTAACCAGTTCACACATTTCTCCCTCTTTCATTTTCTATGCCAGAGGCACCCACATACTTTGGTCAGAGATGATAAACCTTTATTTCTATGCATAATGCATGAAGTGAGGACATCTGCATGTCTGTGGATTGGGGGGGGGCCTTTCTACTATAATCAAGCAAAACAGGAATCACCAGATGAAATGTTAACATTCAACTTATTGGTTTCAAAGCAAATTTAGTCAGAAAATAATGAGGAAACAACTGACACTTGTTATGCAAAAATAAACCTTTCAGATTTATTTTTGGTACATGAATAACATGCAGCATTGTTTCTGCTGTACTACAGAGGGTTGGCTCTGAGGACTAAAAAGTAACCCCCCCTCCCCGTGCTATGTACTGTATGAACAGAGTGTCAGTATAATTGCAATTAAACAATTGATTAAACATGAGAAGGGAAAATGGTCAGATAGGGTTAAATCAATTTTGGGGTAGTAGTTTTCCATTGACAATGTCATGAAACAAAGTAATTTCCAACATACTCATTTTGAAAACATGTGTGTATATAGAAAATATCTTTTTAGGTTGCTGTTGGAAGTTGAAAATAGATATTACCGTCTCAAAACATTTAAAAATTGTTTTGTATACCACAAGAAGTGTAACACATTAGGAAATATATACATAACATATCAGATTTGCTGGCATGTTCTATTATAACCTCTAGATTTTCAATTTGTTAAAGATAAAAAGAGTAAATCAGATTGGCAAGACAAGCAAGGACCTTCAATATCAAATTTGATCAAACTCAGTCCACTTGTTTGAGAGTTTTAAAATGACAGCACAAGAACCAACTTTGTTTAGCCTACTTCCCTAAAAAGATCTGTAAGACTAAAAAGCTAAAAAGTGAATTTTTCAAGAACGTCATTACCAATGTGCCAGAAAAAAAATAAAACTGGTAGGAAAAAAGTCTGCCAGGACGCAGCTTGTCTTCATATAAAAGTCCTACAGTGGATTAAAGAATTTTGAAAAGAAATTTTACTTTATCTGTACATAACAGACTATACTTTACTGTATTTGTAAAAGCAGACACAAGATATATAGAAATTAAAATTAAGCAGAACATTAAAATACTGCTACAGCATAGTTTCCTGTTCCTTTGGGCCGTTAATGCCAAATATTGGGTGCCTCTGCTCTCAATTTACTAACATGACCAGTTTCTCACCAGGTACAGGTAGTTCTGCTCTCTTGTAAAATTACAGTACATCTCAATGATATATACACATATGTAAATGCAAGCAGAACCTTCAGAGAGACCACAAAACTGAACACTTGGTTCTGGACAAAACAAACCCTACAAAAATAGTTAATGCTTAGTAAACAATAACAGAAAGTACTTAAGTTTAGACCACTTCCTGCATGAGAAGCAGCACCGCAATCAACCACCTTAGCTTGCAGGGTCCTCAATCACTCCAGAAACTGTACACACTCAGACTCTTAATTACTGCCCATTATAATGTCAAAAATGGACACACAATTGTGCTTAACTAGTTCGTTCATTATTATTTGAGGCAAATATATGGTAGAATAAAGTGGCAACACATTTCCTCCATAATTGTAAGAGAAATAAGAACCCTGTAAAGTGAATAACATTCTTGAACCAGATCTGAAGATAGACAAATTCCAAATAAAGTAAAACTGCGCAAAAATTTCACAGCCATTTCACGTAATTCAGATATAGTTCTCCTGAACCTCCCCTCAATCAAGCACAAATAACATTTCACGGGATGAGACAAGTTTTCACTGAAGAGAAAGCTGACACTGTATGCTCTAAGCTACTGAAAAAGTGTCATTAAACAGACTATAAATATATAATGAAGAGAGAGGGTACATCCAAATCGCTGCTTGTGTGTGTGTGTCTAAAGAAATCCAGAAAAAAGATACATTTGGAATGTCAAATCAGTGAAGAAAAGAAAATTGAATGTATGCAGACAGTCACTGTCCTTGGCCTGACTGTTGACCCTGCAACACCGCTTTCTACAATGCATCGTAACAGGCAGACTGGTGCCTGAGGTGGAAGATTGGAGAGGAAGTAGCAGTACAATTATGAACACACATTACCTCCATACATTTGTAAGATTCAAAAATAATTATTTTTTTTTACAAATTTTACATCAACATGTTTTCATTTGAAAACTAGGTTCAGTATAATGAATAAGAGTAGACAATAAATATGCACCTGCAGAATGAGCTCAACTTGCATCACTTGGAGAAGAAATGTCGACATAAAACTGATATGTGCCTACAGACATGGGTGGTCAAATTGAGCAATACCTAACTTCTAGCTATAACATTAAAATCCCCATAAAAATAATCACGAACAATGTTTTCAATTATAATTCATTTAGAATAATTTCAATGATTTTTTAACAACTCTAATATTATTGGTATCATGATGGAGCCACAACACAATGTTCGATTTTTGCAACAAATTTGCCAATATGATAAAAAGAACTGCAATGTAACAAGCGAAACAATAACTTGTAGAGAGGATAAAAGTTTACTTGAATGACTAAGTTGATAAAATATCCTCATCCATGGACGAGTTTCAAAAGTACCACACTAAGTAGCTAAGTTTTAAACGACCTAGGGTAAATGTCACAATAACCACCGTTAAAAATGGCACTGCCATAAAGAACTTTGCATCTATTTATTTATTTGGTATAACAAGATACCTACAGCAGTTCTACGTGTATTCTGTTAAAGAGAGAGAAAAGATATATGATCGTATGCAATACTATGTTTGGTTGAACACTATCCTAGGAGGTCTAAAAGTGTTGTCCGGTTTGTGCATTCCTTTACAAGCGAATCTGCCGGCTCTACAAATGACAAGGCAGAGATCTCCTACTTCCTAAGTTCTTAACTCAGCACTAAGAGGGGCTCAGCCACAGATTCAAACTAAGCTGAAACTTGTAACCCCCCCAAAAGCAGTGACAGCAACTATAAATATGATATATATGTATGTATACAAGTTGCAAAGTTAATGCTAGGGGTGTCAAACATAACCTAAGGGCCAGTATACCCATATATGGAACTATCTATATCTTACTCTCATATTGACCTACATACTGATTGCTGGGAATGGGTTACCCACAAACTGTGGTTTGAGACAAGCCTGCCTTAGATTAAAATTCTTATAATATAAACACATTTCCCATATTGTAAAATATACTCTCCCATTTCTCCACATTAAAATTACATTTAATTAAAAATACTTCATTCGTATTTACATATCACACTCACTGAAGGGAGTATCACACTGTGCAATGTGTATGTGATATTCCTCTTTGTTGTTTCTTGCATAAATGTACACCAAACCAAGTCCTGAGCACACCTGCCATTTACAAGAACACAAATGTCACAAAACGTACAAACTGCGAACACATCGGTAGGGGTGCCAACCTCTGTTCTTTTAAGAACACAGTTCAATAATTTAGGCACAGTTCTGTAGGTTTTCTGTTGTTAGTAGGCCTGTTATTAATAGAGAAATAAGCATCGCCATGTACTGAGATGCTCTTTAAAAATTCACCATCTCATTTTTGATTATGAATGTGCCACATCCTTCTGTTTCAATAATTTGTCTGGACTGTTTCCCCGCATTTCATGGTATCCATTTTATTAGATTTCCTAACACACAGACACCTTACATAAAGTGGAAATGTCTTGGGAACAATATCTCATTATTTTGTTATTTTTAATACTGCCATTAGACAAAAACTAATCACATGTAAGTTAAAGTTGTATTACATTTCATACTGAACACAATCGTCTTCCTCACATGTTTCATCACATTTCAATTGTGACATCAGCATAAATTCACAATGATGTTGTTCTGGGTTTTGACACAGTGTAGGCTTGTAACTAGATACCGACACTTCAGAGAAACAAGACTGACAATAGAGACAGTAAATTTCTCTGAAACGTTTGCATCTAGTTAAGAGTGTACTCAGTGTCAAAACCCAGATCATCCACACCCTCACCATTGTGAGTACTTCATCTCAAAACACAAACTGAATTTCTAGGCTAAGCTCCAGGCTGTACACTGTAAGAAAAGGGCTGAAAATTGTTATAGAAATTACGAGCATCTAATTTCCAAACAAAATAATCTATCTTTGGTCTTAACAGCAGATTATGAGAAGAAATGCATACACTATGCAATTTCAACCTTTTTCGCTGTTGTCCACATTAGTTGGGCTACACTGCATGTGGAGAGAGATTTAAATATCTTCCCAATACACAACAAATTATAAGCTTATGTTCTTCTCTCATAATACCACAGATGCTGCTGAATATTTGTACAAAGATCTGAAAAGACAGACACTGGCACCCCAATAATTAAAATATTATAGGCCTAACTTGCAACTATAACCTGAGAAACTAAACGGTGCTGTACCAAGGTTTAATAAATGAAGATATGTGAGTAGTCATTCCTCACATTTCAGTATTAAAAGCATAAAAAGTTTGACACCCCTGCTACCCAGTCTTGGAACATGACATGTACCGTCGATTCGGAAGATGGATGTAGGTACTTTGTTTAACAATAGAGATATGGTAAGTTTCAATAATACATACTATATGGGTTAGTCTGTCTCTCAGTGGAGTGACATTTCATTCAAATACGACTATCATTATATTTAGATACATGGGGATAATTTCAAAGATGGACACATGTGCTGTCTGGAAGTCCACGCTGCATACCAAGTGCTATAACTGAAATAACAGCCACTACCTGCCGTGACACTTCGCAGTTCAGATACCCAAGCTAGTGCCACTTCCCTGTGTCCAGGAATATGCTTCAATACCAACACTCCTGCATTTCTTTTCCACTAAAATATGTTGCATATATATAATATATTCCATACACATCACAATTACAGCTTAGACTGGAGACTGTTTGCCTGTAAATTTTTGTTTTTATGTAACTATTTTGTACCAGTCAGTAACAACCAGAGAAAATATGCCTTCTTTTAAAGAAAAAGAGCCTTAGAGTACCTGACATGTGCTCTATCCTTCAGGGGGGGGCTACATTAATACAAGATCTGCAGGGCGGTAAAGTTTGAATGCATAATAATGTGAGTTCCAGGGAAAATGGCTGCTAGTGTGCTTCATTACTGCAAGCTATGCAGTGAAAGAGCTAAACATTCTGCATTATCGATCACTTTTCCAGGAAATGAATATACATTGTGCTAATTAGAAATTCAATGTGGTTATCGATGCAAAAAACTATGCACACAGCAATGAGTCACCACAGCACAGAAAATATTAGACAAACAAATTATTTCTAAATGAACTGCCCAACACATATCACAGTAGCCACTCAGTTTCATATATGATTCAGACATAACATCTGGTGCAGACAAGAGAGATGTGGACTTCCTCAATGCAGCCCATGTAACGGGCAGCAGGTTGAAAAAAAAACTTATTATGCATGCATCAATAGGTCTAGTTTGAATGTAACTATCAGAGGAAAAATTTTTCAACATGAATTATATAGCCTATGATAGCTTGTGCAATTCAACCCAGCAGTTGTATAGCAATCACTGGTTGAACTACAATAACAACAATATTAACATACTGCCACTTATAATAACTGTGCCACAGAGGCACACAAACTTAACAGAACTACGCTACAGCAGTCACAGCCACACAAAACATAAAACACTACACTAACTCAAATATATTTCACGTAACTATTTTTCAAAACATTTGCTCCATAAATATATAATACTTGTAAATAACATTGTACATTATAATGGAATCTGTGGAGCATATGTAAGTGAAATAAGAGGTCATCAACATTAATGAAAGATACAAACGTACTGTGAGGATGGATAGCTTCTTGATGTGCAACATCAAAACAAAACATTCAAAAGCAGTGAACTTCCTTGAACTGTTTCTTCTCTCCATGAAATCCCAGATTAGTTTGTGTAATGATTCTTTGTGAACCTACATTAATTTACTAACCGCAAACACAAAACAGCAGAAAAACCTGAACCTTGGGAGTTCATGGTGAAATAAGTCTGTGTGAAATTTTTAACAACCACAGAGTAGGACCAGATACAAATCAACTGTTGAGCTGCTATTAACCTTTCTTCCTCTTCACAGTGATTACTAAAGAAAAAGAAGATGTTCAGTGACTCCATTAATCACCACCTTGACGTTTATGCCGATGTCAGGCCTCATATTTTATAAAAGAGTTAAGAGATATCAACTGTTGCAATAATTAATGCTCTACATATACTAATAATCTCTAAGCCACTCCACTTCTAATGTAAAATATTAGTTATAAGGATGAGGAACCTCTATCCCCAAGTGAAATACATATCATTAGAATTATATGTAAATGTGTGTTAATTCTTGGCAACATTAGCAATCTCACTCTGAGGAATCACGTGAAATATAACTGAGTAAATATAGTATGGGGGTGGTTTATACACATAGAACATTTGTCTTTAATATGTGAACTTAATACAACCACCAAGACACCTTCCTACACCCATTGTGTCAAATACTGGTTTGTTAATTCATAAACACATGCTTTAGACAGAACAGATCTTTGTTGATTTCCACAATTTTATTGTTAGCAAAAATTAAGAATTCCACTTTCCCAACAGAAAGATCCCAATAGCATTACTTCATATTGTCATCACACAGGATCAAATGGTCTTCCAAATATGGATTTACCTCTCATAATAGGGTTATAAACTCTGTACTCAAATCTTAGTAACACTGCTGTTCATAACTCAGCAGGCTTTCAACTTTCAATTATTTACAATCACAGTTTACTTCTGTGAGGTGACAGTGGCTGATCATCACCGAAACACGAGTTACAAGACATGTTCTATATTTCAGGGACTGAAGAACACCATACCATATCCAAGAGATAGAAGACTTGAGTTACAGAACCGAACAACAACGAAGTAAGCCAAAGCATCCTGTGATGATAAGTAGCGACTAATATCCGAGAATCATCGCCCAGTATGAAGGTAAATCCCCGTATTCTCCAAAGTACACAAACAGTAATCATAACAAAATAAGTTTTATTTGATAGATTTGTACTTAGACACGTGGGTGGTATTAAGTGTGTCATAAATCCAATCCTCAATGTAAATAACTCATTAGACAAAAATATATCTCTCCATGAAAACAAAGAGGAAGAGAAAAAATACCAACAGTACAGAGAAAATGAAGGCCACGTTATCATTTAAACAATACTGCTTTATACACGTCTACAGGCAAGACCTTTTGCCACATATCTCCTTCATTTACAAAGAGAAATCTAGAATGTGATGTGCAAGCAAAAACTGGCCCCTCTGCTGCCTAGCCGCATGACCTGTTCTCTGGGAACACAGTGATCACTGACAGTTTCACAGGGCCCTTTTACTATTTTTATTGACAGTATTGTAGGCTAATAGCACCTGCTAAATGAATATATGATTTATGTATATTTAAACATAATGAAGACTGTGCTTTATACTGGTTACCTTTTTGAGGCTTATAATTTAACAGGTATTTGAGTGGGCCTCTAATTGACATTTATAAGGCCCCCCCCCCCCACTTCCTCTCTCTATATATACACAAATATCATGAAACCAAAATTAAGAATGTAAATCAATTCCAGCCAAAATTTTGTACAGTATGTATATAACACCAACTGTGTCAGCTTGGCCAGCAATTGGAAAAATATTTTCTCACAATTTTAACTGTTTGCTGTATGCATATGGATATAATTAAATACAAATACAGTGGAACCTTGACGTAACGCGGGTTTTGGAGGACAGCATCAGTACCCACGTTATAAGCTACCAACGTTATATGTGAAATATGTAAAACATGTAATCATATTGGGGGACACGATCACAGCTGTGGTATATCCGAGTCCGTGGTATATCTAGGTTCCATTGTAATATGGGTAGACTGACACACTAAATTTAAACAGTCCTGAGTCATCTCCAATTCTTCACATATTATTTTGAAACACTAAAAAACCGAGAAATACTAATACTTCTTAAAGATATTTCATGATTTCATGAGAAGAGAAGATACATTCTTGAGTTTTGCTTTCACATCTCCAATACAAAGCACGGTAACTTGAGCACACAAAATAAGGTGGTATACTTTTTACCTAATACTGACCCAGCAAAATATCCAAATATGTGTCATATGTTCATACAGAGACTTTTTACATTTTCAGATCTTTTCACTGAGATAACATTATACCACATACACGACATCTTGCTGCCTTTCACTGACTAGAACTGTGTCCAAAAACAGTTGAATCAAATGCATGAAAATACTGTTTGTCACTGAGCAGGGACATGACGGAGGGTGTGATTATGTTGCCCAACTATAGGGAATTGTGAACAATGATTCTGAATACAGGAATGATCAATTCAGAAGAGCCAACAGCCCAAGACATGCTAAAACAGACTTAATTTTCTCACATAATTTTCTATGTACTACTCTCATCTTTCCTCACAGGAAATAATGGCCATAAAGGTGTCACATATGTAAATACCTACTGAGAGATCAATTATGTAGCGTTTGTATTTACTTGGACGGACCGAGGAAAACAAAGAGCTCAGAATAAAATACTGCCTGAAGAAATGCACACACTTTGGTCACCTGAACTACACAAGACAAGCTGTCATGCATAGAAACATATGAATGGTCAGTTTACAATTAATTATAAATTGCATAACATTCATTCCTGTAATTTTAAATATGTTAATAATACATTATATCACAAATTTTTTATGCTTTATCAAGCAAATGAAAACTCAGCTGGAGGGATAATTACAATTAGTATTGTCTTAAAAGTATGATATACGTATAGACCACTCACATGTAAATTTTGTGAGAAATTATTGTAATATTCAATTAATTATAACTCAACTGATACAAATGGCTGAACTGTGTTAGTGTGTCCAGATTTCTCTTTGTCTGGAAGGAACATATGGCAACTCAACAAGAATACTGAACACCAAGATGTTCAAAACCTTACATCAACGCTCCGCCGCTCACAAAGTTGTTAGAGAGTGGTTGGGAATACTGAACTGCCATTGGCACCTTGTTAGGTTTCCCTGTCTGCTGGTAGCTAGGGCGTGGCTTCTTCCAGTAGGGTGCCATTCGAG